>JASAND010005398.1:0-27982 GCA_030248195.1 Trissonchulus latispiculum
TGTAGGGAAGCAGTGTTGCTTAGAATCAAAGTCAAACTTTACAGTAAGAGTAGGATTAGGAAAGTTCAAAGATTATTGAACTACAAGATGTACAGATGAAATTAAAAATTTTCGGTCTTTAATATGCAATGTTATAACGGAAACATATTATTACACAGCTTGCAGTAAACTTTATTAGAAAACATCGTCTGTGAGCATTGAAATCCCATTTCGCAAACCTCAAAAGAAAGTATTAAAAAAGTGAAGGCACACTGTTTAAAAAAGTTTTACAAGCGCTTAGTACTGACTGATTGAAACAGCGAATAAAGAGTGCACATTCTGCAAGTAGTTCAGGAAAGGATATTCAAGAAACCGAGACTACTAAATAAGAAATTAAACATTCTTGTAAAAAGACTGGAATTTAAATGATATTTTCTAAAATACCCCTAGGCAAAAGCATCAAGTCAATTGTATAGTTAGTTGTATAGTTCAGCAAAAAAACTGAGCTAAACGCAGTGGTATGTACAATTTAGAATAAACTGCAACGTCTTAGCATAAACGTTCCCATAACGCAAGGCACCTAACCACTGAACAAACAAACACACGCACAATTGGTCGAAATATACGCAAATGTGTAATATATTTGCATGATACTTTATATACTGCCCTGATAGCTATGCCAGGATGCGGAAGCGTATTCCAAGTACACAGATTCTAATCGCTTGCGTATTTACGCTACACAGATTAGAATGCGTATTCCAGTTACACAGATTAGAAATATGCGGCCCGGCCCTGATCTCATCTCTAGCGTGTAGATAAGTCATGCTACATATTCCGTCTTTGCTGAATGCAACGATTTAAAACTGTTACCGCTACGACGCACATTACATACGGCGGCGTAAATTTGCAAAAATTTCTGATTTCAAGGAAATAGTGTCTTTACATAAGAAATAACTAGGTTACCCAAAATCCTATTGAAAAAAGGGCAAATCTTTGAAAATTTGTAGCATACACTATGCTTCGTAGCGATACCATTTTGATCCGGTAAATACTACCAACGTTGTCCAGTAGAAATTACAGGACGTAACCTGTGTTTTCTACAAAAGCTTTTGTATTTATCATCTACAAAAGTGATTCCTGTAGTTTCTACTGGATCATTTCTAACAGTGTTCGCAGGTGAACAAAACACATTCACGCGGAATGTCCAGAATCAAGTGTGCATGTATGTCCTGCCATGCAGTACCATTGTATCTTATAATGCATAAACCAGGTATTACCAATTTAATTATTTGCTCTCTAAAAGTTTACAAGTGTAACGCTTCTACGAGGGCAGGTGGTCTAAGACGAAACCGAGGACAAGCCCATACGGGAGGAGAGTCAAGCACCCCGTGACCTTGAAACGAGGGCTTAGGAGAGAGAGGGGAAGAAGGAAGTTTAGCTTTTCACTCAGAGCTGAAAGTAAAGAATTGGCTTTGTCGGAAATCGAACCACGGCCTTCCTGCTTCGAAGTTAGACATGCTCAACCCCTACACCACTAGTGTAAAATATGGGGGAGCTAGGGAATTTAACCACTGAGCTCACGCCCCAAATTCAAGGGAACTGTGCGCAAGGACGCTGACCAGCGACTGCGGGTGGAGATCTTTAGTCCAGGCGGCTCTTTTTCCACCGACTTGCCTCGCCAAGGGACACGGCTAAATTTTGGGGGACGCCAACAAAGATTAGGGACGCGCGCACAAAGATTTAAGCTCAGTTCTTCTGACCGGCTCTGGGCTATTCCCAGAACTCTACCTAGCTAGTGGAAACAAAATTAAATCAGTTAAGTATTAATAAAATAAATTAAATTAATTAACAAAAGACCTATGTACGAGCAATTCGACTATCCATTTATTGTAACTAACGTTAATAGTGCCCCCCATTTACAAATGCTTCACCGTTTTGCAGTTGAATAACGCTTGCCCTGGGGCATACACGCTTCTCTATTGACTTTATACTGAGTTTATGTCAAAAATTCAAGAATTCACAGATGCAATTAACACAAAAAATGCATTAGCGTTAGGAGCTTTAGTCAGAATAGATGTAACAGGTTGCCAAATAGTCTTTTTAAACATTTCCACAACGGATTTTAATCCGTAAATTTCGAAAAACCCTCTAACTTAGGGGCTCCGCCCCCCAGACCCCCCGGTACTCATTTGCAATAATCCTGCTATTAAGGATCACCAATTTGTCAAAGTTTGCGAAACCGAATGTATGTTTTAATGTGTTTGCTACCTTTTTCTCAATGATATTCCTAAATATTTCATAAATTTTTAATACTTTAATTAGTTTAACTAACATTGAAATATCGGAATAATGTGTGTCAATACCCCTTTTCCCCCCCCCCCCCTATATATATATATATATATCGAAAATTACTAAGTTCTGCAACAGACGCCAAATAAAAATCTTTTTAAACATTTCCATTACGGATTTTCACCAATCAATTCAATCATTCTGTAATTTCAAAAAAATTCTTCAACTTTGATGGGGGCTCCGCCCCCAGACCCCCCGTCGTGTATGCTGGACGCATCTATATTATTGGTAGGTAGTCCTGTAATCGTGCATTACCGTTAAGCAGCATCAGCTTTCTAAATAGTCTAAATAGCTTTGCACTAAAGAAATTATCGAAATTTTTATAAATAAAACAATTTTTGCACTAAAAACACGCTAAAACAAGATTTCTGCCTGGACGCAAAATTTCTTAACGGGACGCAACTTAAATTTAGCGGGACGCACTAGGTTGACTAGGATGGGCAGTCTCCACCTTCTCCGTCCTTCCAGTCGAATCAGATACTACAAGAAGAACAATTTTGGTGGATTTTTGGAACTTTATATATAAAAATTTGTTACTTGTTATTGTTTCTTTTACTATTCATAGTCTATTTTTCATCTTGTCATGTACAGCATAATATGTTCAGTTCCGTGTTTTAATATTTTAAAAATTCATTCAATTTTTACATTCCAAAAGGATTCATTTTAATATTTTAAATTCATTGGATTTTCCTTTAAAACTGACATTTTATTTTCTTGAATTCTCAAAAACATCTATCTTTTTCTCAACTCCAAAATTATTACGTACTTATCTACTGTCATTTGTTCTGCTCTAGTATTATATTTTGTCTTGAAATAATTACGTGTATTTTTTGTGTGATTTTGTACTTCTTTTTTTTTTGTTTTCGTCGCTTTAACTAATCAAAAACCATAAAAAAACCCTTAAGCTGGCACTCTTTTTTCCCCATTTTCCTTTTGGTTTTCATTTAAAAGAAAGCGCCTCTTTTTGAGAGATTATTTTGACTGAAATCCCACCCTCCCATTCTTGCCACTGTTTTTGATCATATGTGGGGTAGTCCATATATTTTGCCAGTTTTGTTCTTCTTTCCGTCAGTCCGAAAAAAGTAGGGCCGCTAGGGTCTTTTTCCGCTGACTGTCGCGAAGTAGGTCAATTTGCGCAGAGGGGCAAATTTATGTCTCGGATGTAATGTCTTTCCTGTTCTCGAATCCCTTCCCTTTTCCCTTCACTCTTTTTTACGGTAAAACATACCGTCGGGCATTGGCTTGTATGTCTGTTCTTCTGTATGAATGTGTGTATGAGTGTACCGTAGGCCCTAACGGGCGTGATGGGGTATAAATGTGGTCTGTATGTATGTGAGCCAATACCCATTTTCTAGTCCCTTTCCGAAATTTTTCCCACCTTTTCCCATCAAAAATACGTCCGAGACCGCCTTTGAGCATAGGGTTCGACCGCGTAGCCTAGGTGACCCCCTCCCTTCTTCCCCCCTTAGGGCGCTCGTATAGGTTGCTGGGGTAGCCCCACCGTACCTGAGATAGCCCTACGAAGCTGGCATACTATATGACCGGAACCTTGGTGGGTTGTGGCATTCCCTTCTCCCTTTCCTATTCCAATCTCTCAAAAAGAATAATGCTTTAATAAATTCAAGGCTTCTTTCTCCATCCCAAGCCCCTTATTTTGAGCTTATCTTTGAATTTTGATTCTACCTATATATATATATATACGTATTTCTTTGTTACTGACTTTATATATATAATTGGCAACTGTGCATCCCAATTCCCTTAAAAATTCCCTTTTTTCCTTTTTCCTTTTCCCCCTGGCACTCACCGGGGCTCGTGCTTTAAGCCCTGGGGAGATGTAATGTGGGTGATAGCGACTGCGCTATCACCCCCCTTTCCAATATTTACATTTCGCCTTTTTCCATTTTTCTCCCAAATTTCCCGAAAGGTCTCTAAAAATTCCCCCTTATGTAACTGTTGTAATTTTTATGTTCTGTCTGCAAAGACAGATCATGCACGTCAGCAGATGCTGACAAAAACTGGTTTTTTCCAGTTTGTCTCCTTTCAATGCTGACTCAGACTTATTATAGTCAGTTGGGAGTTTTGTTAAGTTGCTGAGTGGCTGTCTTTTGAGATTGGGGGAGCCCCACCTTTGTCATTCCACACCTAAACGTAAGTGACTTGGTCTCGTTTTTCCTTTTGGAAATTAACTCCAATTTACCTTTTCTAATCTCCTTTCTTACCCCTAACCCCTTTTCTACTTCTTTTTGTCTAACTCTTAACTCCCCCTTCCTTTCCCTCTCCCAATTCGCGGGGTTGCCCCCGTTCCCCCCGGGTCTTCTTTGCTAGATATCACCCCCTGCCCATTTGTACTGTGATTTCCTTTGTCCCCCGTTTATTGCTGGTCCCCTCCCCTACTGCTTATTTCCCCCATCGTATCCTGTTTTTGTGACGGTGTTGCGGGTAACCCGCTATCCTCCACTGTCCCCTCCGGGTTTCCCGGAATTTTTGCCTGTACTGTCCTTGCCCTGTTTGCCTTTAATAAACCATCCAGTCGTCTTTTGTTAATTAATTTAATTTATTTTATTAATACATAACTGATTTAATTTTATTCCACTAGCTAGGTATAGCTCTGGGAATAGCCCAGAGCTGGTTCAGAACTGAGCTTAAATCTTTGTGCGCGCGTCCCTAATCTTTGTCTGTCGCCCCGTTGGCGTCCCCCAAAATTTATCTGTGTCCCCTGGCGAGGCAAGTCGGTGGAAAAATAGCCGCCTGGACTAAAGAGCTCCACCCGCAGTCGCTGGTCAGCGTCCTTGCGCACAGTTCCCTTGTAGAATTTGGGGCGTGAGCTCAGTGGTTAAATTCCTAGCTCCCCCATATTTTACAGTAGAGAACATTTCCGTATGTACAATAAAAATAGTCTATGATGTCTAAATCAGCCTGCCTTGATTTGAATGAGAAATTGCTGTTTATTTCAAGTTAAAATAAAGAAGTTAGTTTAGTTCAAGTTAAGGACATTGCTGCGGCATGACGATAATTGACACTACTTCATCTATGACGTCCTTGGCTGAGCTACCACAGGCCTGTTTGAACTGATCACTTTTCCTTAGACAGCTTTTGATGAAGTTAACTGGCTCGCAATAATCATAAGACTGTGGCTTGAAGTCGTTGACGCATTCCTGTATCAAATGCCTGTAATAAACGGGGAAGTAATTAGAATAGGTCGGTCTACACGAGGCAACTTTGATGCAACTTTCAGGCAACTTTTTCCTAGCAACTTTGTAGCAACTAAAAGTTGCTTGAAAGTTGCCTGGTGTGAACGCTCACAAAATCGCAAGCAACCAGTAAGCAACTTGAAATTTTCACTCGGTCCAGAAGCGACATTTTTAGGCAACTCACAGGCAACAGCCAATCAAACAAGACCACGTCTTTTGAATTTTAGGCGCGCAGAATTGTTATTGGCTGCTGGGAGAAAGTTGCTAGATAAAACGTTGCCTGCAAGTTGCTTCGTGTAAATACCAAATCTTAAGCAATTTCTCAGCAACTAAAATTGCTTCAAAGTTGCTTCCCCAAATAGTTGCTGGAAAGTTGCCTCGTGTGAACCGGGCTTAAAAATTATCAGAAATTATAACAATATATAAACATTTGTCAGCTAATATCAATATACTCATTATTCAGTTCAAAAATGCACACAATTGAGTATAGACAAACGTCTTAAGTGTGCATATGAGCTACCTCCTTATGAAAACAGAGAGGCTATAGTTGCATGGCATTAGCTTTTCAATAACGTGGCAGAAGTTAACGGACAGAGGATGTGTCGTGCATATAATGCTGCTGTCATACAAATTCTTTTGTATTTTGCACTCTTGCAAATATGAAAGAAAACTGACTGGTTAAGATAGCATTATGTCAATGTTAAATTTGGTCTGATTCAAATGGTGACTAAGGGTGCAGGTCAAAAGCCTGCTAAAGCAAAATGGGCATTGGTGTCCTTTTACTTTTACAGTATCGCATGTGTATAACGTGAGTATAGTGCCAATTATGAATTCGACATTTAAACCCGAAATTGCAGAGCACGAAACTAAATATTATGTTTTGTTTTGTCATATCGGAAAGGCCATGTCGTGACAGTGAAGATGGCCAAAACAAAGCCAATAATGAAGCTAGCCTTAGTTGGTTCAGTCACTTGCTTTTGGGTAGGTTGGAATCGGTAGGGTAGGGAATGGGTAGGTAGGAATGGGTAGAAGGTGGGAATGGGTAGGTGGGGATGGGTAGATAGGAATCCGCAAGGTGGAATCCAGTATATATATATATATATATATATATATATATATATATATATATATATATATATATATATATATATTAGCTTTCGAGTTAATGTCTAGTTGTTGTTCCTAACCCTTAAAAGAAAATATAAGTTTAATCGCAAAACTATTTTCACGTTAACATTACATGTTGTTTTATCAAAAACTAAAATCTACTACTCAATAACTCTAACAACAAGTAAAATGGTATCCTTCCCGATTCTTGTTTCATAATATTTAATTTTGGAGGCGCTGTGCTGTACAGCACTCGTTTAGTTTAAGCCCGGTTCACACTAGGGCACAAGCACAAGCACTACCGGTTCACTCTATGGAAAACTGGCGCAAGCACAAGCACAAGCAAAACGCAGAGTTGAATTCAGATTAACTTTTTGCACAAGCACAACAGCTGCAGCCAATGAAAATTGTTTTGCACTATGCACAGAAAGCGTGGCCAAGCTAAATTTCAAATTCTATTGGCTATGCTTGTGCCCTAGTGTGAACGTTTTCATCTTGTGCCTGTGTGTGTGCCTGCCATAAGTTTAATAGCAAAACTATTTTCAACTTGACATTACGCATTGTTTTATCAAAAACTAAAATCTACTACTTAATACTGTAACAACAAGTAAAATGCTATCCTCCCCCATTCTTGTTTCATAGTATTTAATTGTGGAGGCGCTGTGCTGTACAGCACTCGTTTAGTTAAAACCCGGTTCACACTAGGGCACACGCACAAGCACAAGCACAAGCAAAACGCAGAGTTGAATTCAGTTTAACTTTTAACTTTAACAAGCACAACGGCTGCAGCCAATGAAAATTGTTTTGCACTATACACAGAAAGCGTGGCCAAGCTAAATTTCAAATTCTATTGGCTATGCTTGTGCCCTAGTGTGAACGTTTTCATCTTGTCCCTGTGCTTGTGCTTGTGCTTGTTCTTGTGCCTGTGCTTGTGCTTGTGCGCTAGTGTGAACCAGCCTTAAAAGCAGCAGCTGCTTAGCAGCTCTGAAATACGCTAAGTAATCTGATTAGCGATCGGTTATTTACCTTTTATTTTCCGCAAAATCACCGATGCATTCAAAGGAAGCTTTAACGCTTTCAAACGTTTCATCGATGCAGATATCATGAATGCTGGACAGAGCTGCATCACATTGCAGTATATTCGGCTTGCAGCTGACCAGTTCGGTGATAACTTTGCACATATTAGCCAAGTCTTCAGCTGTTTTGATGTCACCACCGACTCCGACAAATCCACAACTTTCCGCAGCATCAGCAAACATGTCGGCACAGTTTTGATCGGAAGCTGAAGAACATACTGTCCCAGCAAGCAGTACTAACACCAGCAAACGGAACACTTCCATGTCGACTTGCAATAACAAGAGCGAAAACGTAACCGGCTATTCAAAATAAAGGTCTTGAAAACGTTTAAACTGAACATTTTATTCCGATGGAGCATTAACAAAACATGTTTATCTATAAAGTGCAGGGTTTCGTTCTCATAAGGTTTGGGTCCCTGTTTCAGAATAAACGATTCGCTTAAGTGACTGTCACAGCAGTCTCTTGCTTTATTGAAGTCTTTAATTAGTGAAAATTGAAGCAGACAGACGGTCGCTTCGCTCATGCCAATATTCAAAGCATGCAAAACACATTCTCCCTGTTTTTTTCGGAAAACTTATTCCTACAACTGAACTACAACTGGAACTAAAACTGAAACTGAAAATAATTTTTGTGATTCCTGAAAGGGGAACTGAACATAAATCTGCTATTACGATGAGCTGACGCATGAATCTGAAACAGAAGCCCTAATTAAACGATACTTTAAACTGGCACTGAAAACAAAAAACTTCCGCTTTTACGTCGGAAACTGAAATTGAAAATACTCAATCAAGAGACTAAAACTCAAACTGAAACTGAAAATAAATGGACCGCCTTGAAATATCACTACCCTCCATATGAACTAGCCAACTAATCATATTATAGTTAAAAATGGAAAATAGTTTTCCAATTTTGAACTGATCATGCTATAGATTTTGTATTAGGAACTATCTCAAATTGAAAATCAAATAATACGATTTATTAAACGTTTCATTTAGCAGCTGATATACGTTTTCTTATCTTATTTTGTCTGCCAGTCAGACTTTTGTACTTTTTGTTTACAGCAAAAACTAGACTAAAAACTTGAAGCTGTTGTGCAGCAGTATGAAAAACTTGAAAAGGAAGCAACGTTATGCCGTTTTTCAGTTTTTAGTTAAGTCAAAAAATAAAACGTGCATACGATTTCGCAGACGCATTTTAGCTGAAAAATACGAGTTATTTCGTCTTGAAATATGAGACAGTTCCTTAAACTATAGTTAGTAGTTGCCTATTGGCGCTGCACATCATTGGCGCACTGTTATCTTAAATCGTACGCAAAATTCCGATTTTGCCATGTCTGTCATTGGGCAGTTAAATTCTTTTGACTACAGTGAAGAACATTGGTCAACGTACGTGGAACGACTTGATCAATTTGTCATAGCTAATGAGCTCTAGCCCTTCTGAACCGTAGTGCTTCCAGGCATGCTTCCACTACACCACTAGGCCATCAGCTGAACTCCCACATCTTGCTTATCAATCTTTCCTTATGCCTGCAGCAGTGCGCGCTCATATTTGTAAAATGGACAAGCTCTATGCTCACTTAAAGCAATATTTAGTATTTCCTCAAAGATCCACCCACTAATATTTGATCTGAATCGACATCCCCCAACCTAACACTTACCATGTAAAAACTCTCGATATGATGATTAATGCCTTAAATTTACTACAACTGTGAGTTGACATCATCTTAACGCCTACAGGCATTTTCAGCACAACAAAACAAAATTACAACTTAAGTTTTTCGTACGAATTGCAAATGTGTGAAAAAACAGTTCATGCGATTCAGCCTACACTAAGTTCTAGGCAACAGACAAACAGTGTTACAAATTTTATTGCTGGAAGTTGCGTGCAGCATGCACTCAATATGCAGTCTTGTTTCTGTTTCCTTTTGCTGTTTATTTACTGTTTGCTTGGCCGGAGTTGAAGAGAGGTACAACCGATGCCTTCGCCAGCAAACTACAGAAGCTTGTGACAATACCTATCGGTCGTATTGTCAAAAGTTTGGTGGCTCGGACGATTTTTGCCAGGAAAAATTCAGTAACGATCAAAACGCGGCACCCCAACAGTCTCCAGCCAGCGATGCATCGACAAAGACCAGTGAAAATCGAAAAGCTAGTCCGCAGAAAATGCAAAAACTTCACGACACTTTCAACTCTGCTGCCAATAATGTTGCTAAACAGTTGTTTGGGAACTTCCAAAGCGCAGCTGGTAAGTTCCATGTATGCTAGAAAATACGAAACCGTGGACTGCACCAATAAGATTTAAGAATAGCAGTAGAATAGCAGAAGGTTAACTACTGGATTTTTATTCAAAAAACGAACTTAGCCTTCTGCTATTCCGCAGCTATTCTTCAACTTTGTTTGGTGCAGTCCAGGGTTATTAAAGTATTTTACTCCAAACTGAGGAAATAGTGAAGCGAGTAATGCAGATTCCACAGTATGGTTAACTCATTAACCGTATTGAAGTAGGTATTGAAATCAAGTCGGTCTTCTCTTCCGTTCCGAAAAATTTTTGTTTCTAGTAAAAGTAATATTTTAACCAATTAATATTTATTAGATTTGAAACAAAACATTGTTGACTACAGTGTTTTCAATTCGTCTCATTTAGACAAAATAGTAGTGTTGATTTAGTAGACGATTTTAGTTTCAGTTTCAGTCTTGGTTTCAATTGGAGTTTCAGTTTTAGTCTCAGTTCATTCAAAAAAACAGCAATCTCTAAATCTTCAGATATGATTATAAAATATAAATTGATGATTATTTAGGCTGCGCAATAGGAACTTTCAAACAGTCATTGTTTTGAGGAAAGAATGAAACTAATTTCAGTCCGAGTTTCAGGTGTTTGCTCAATCTAGTTTTAATTTCAGTTTCTGGCTTGTAGACTCTGAACAATTATCTTTTTTAAATTAGAATTTTTTTAATTTATTTTTCAATGCTCATTACGACGTTCTTTTGTTCAAGGCGGTCTGATAAACCAAGTCCTGAAGCCGTTTCCGGGTGCAGCCGAAAAGGTGTAAAAGTTTGGGAACAGAATACGTGCGTTCGGTTTCGTGAAAATGGAGGCGGAGATGACAGGATTTTGTTCACAAATGGTAACGGGTGCTCATCCTTCATTGGATCTCTGGGTGGCGTTCAGACTATATCCATTAAAACTCCAGGATGTGATTCCGTTGGCATAGTTTGTCATGAGGTATGCAGCGATGCCTGGATTCATTAGAGTCTGGTGTGCTTCTTGGTTGAGATTATAAGTAAATGCTAGCTAAACTGCTGATATAGTTGTGCTAATTCTAGCTTTAGCGGTGATTCCTTTGGAGAAATCCTCTTTGAACCATTCATACTCCTTCTCCAAAACTCCTACTGCATTTTAAGAGGAGTCTGGTTTTCTACACTTTCCCGATTTTCAGCAATTCTCAAAAACTATCCTGAACGGAATTGTGAAATTTTTGAAACGCGATTGCGTGGATGGTGTTAAGACGCTAAAAAGAACTTCTTTTAGGTTTCATCTAATTTCATCTTATTTAATGCGTCAACCAACAATACCAAAGAAGTAGACAAAAGGAATCACTACCTTAAAACACCATTAACGAAAATTAAAATGTTGTGTGCTATGGACAGGAATCATTGGACCTTCGATTTTTAGAAACCTTAAGTTATAATCAATCAAAAGTTCCAGCGTGAGCAATTTTTTCATTTCATCTTCTGGATGATGTATATTCTTTCTCAGTCAAAATTTGAAATGAAATGTGTAAAATATACAAAAACTCTCAAACAAATGCTATTAATATTTCAGATTAATCACTGCCTTGGATCATTTCACGAACAGAGCAGGCCAGATCAAAAGGACTACGTCAGAATCATATATCCCAACATAAACCCCCAGCACTACAACAACTTTCTACCACAGGATTGGCAAACTATTAACACCTACGAGCAGCCTTATGATCCTGGCAGTATTATGCACTATAACGGCAAAAGTTTTGCCATCTTTCCCTCCGTTTATACGATTGAATCTCGAGATCGTGAGTATCAGCGCACCATGGGACAACGAAACGGTCCTTCATTTATTGACATCAAGCAAATAAATACGGCCTACTGCAAGAACAGCTGCAGCAAAAAGATTGGTTGCCTTAATGAGGGCTATGAAGACCCCAATAATTGTGACCAATGTAAATGCCCAGAAGGCTTGGGAGGGACCAAGTGCGAGGGCGTACAGGCCAGTTCGGCTGGCTGTGGTGGAGTTTTGATGATAACCAGGGACCGTCAAGTCATCAAAACGCCGAACTATCCTAGCTCCTTCAAGGTCGGAGATGAATGTCATTGGGTTCTGGAAACGCCCCCTGGGAGAGGATACAAAGTTTATCTCAAATTCCAGGGAGCATTCCAATTGGAATGCTCTGAGCCGTGTGCCAGGAACTTTGTTGAACTGAAACTGGGACCTTCTTTTGCTTCTACTGGCTATCGTTACTGCTGCAACCAACGCCCATTCCAGACTTTTACCTCTAACGGTGAAAAGATGGTGGTGATTTTTAAGGCATATGCCAAAACCAACACAGGATTCAGTGCCGAGGTATGGAGCGATGCGCCAAGTCAGCAAGTCCCTACTACCAGCCCTGCTACATCCCAGGAAGCCTGGCTCCGATTGAGCAGCGGACGACAACCCCTGTTCCGTCCACTTTCGCACCGGCCGGTCCTTGCGATTGTGGACAGTGGTCAGCCTGGTCTGACTGCGACAACGACTGCGGAGGCTGCGGCTATCGGACCCGCAGCCGCACTTGTGCCAAACGTGACAGGGACTGTCCGCCTAGCGAGCGAACGCGGTGCAACATGAAGGCCTGCGGAACCCGCACAGGGCCAGAGTTCCGTAACGGCAAGCTTAACTTTCTCACGAATGGCTGCTGTTTCGGCTTGTTGCAAGGTTCGGGCGGAGAGTGCCAGGGACTGTCGTCTTCGGTACAGGAGCGATTTGGTGAACTGTTTGGAAAAGGTTGAGTATGGGAATATTAATGTGGGTTGAAAACAGTCGTTGCTTATGCTAGGTTAATTTTGTTTCTACGTGGTAAATAAAGGATAAGTATGAAGGATGGCAAGCTAACGAAAAGTAAGGCTGGAGTCCGGCTTTAAGGTGTTAATTCATTTAGGTGCTGGTCCGTGTATTTGCTGTAAATTTTGAAGGACTGTAATTTGCTCAATTCTTGAAATGCAACGATAATTTTTTATATTATTTTACTGCTTAGACTGCGTTGTTATAACTGGTAGAGTATAGCAATCTCATGTAAATTGTTGGACTTGAACATGCAATACCAAGAAAACAATTTCTCGAAGTGTGGGAGAGCTAAAAAAGCGACCGTTTCGGACTTCAAAAGAAACATCTTCGCGAGGGCAATTATTGTCTGAAATTGTTTAACGTTTGAGGAAGACAAAGATTTCGAGCAGAATGCAAATTTTCTCTGCTTTTCGTCAGATTCTTCAAGTTTGGACGCTTATTTCTCACAAGTAAAAGACCAAACGCGAAGCCATTAAAATAGCCCTCAGCATTTCTTACAATAGCCGTGTAAAGCCGTTTTCTAATTGATTGCATGAGTTGAGGGAAATTAGTATTCAAAACAATCTGGTTGCGATTATCAAAATTTCACGTTTTCGTTGCTGTGCGGCAGAGATGCCACAGAGAGCTCTCTGTTGGGCATCCAACATGTCCTTTATGACCATAACAAATATGGACAATACTTGACGGACGGACCAGCGCTGTTGATGCTTTCACGCGTGCTTGCATGAATCTAGCAATATTTGATTTTTCAAAAAATTGTCAACTTTGGACCTCGAAAATGTCGCTTTGTTCGCTGTCATCTCTTAAACAGTAAGGAATCGAAGAATACCCTCTAGAGCGAAGTTGTAGGCCTTAGTCAGAAGATTCGAATGACTACAGGTTCCGTGTAGCACGAACACGGTTAAGCCATGACGGATTTTTCTCTTCACTAAAACGTTCTCCAAAACTCCAAAACTGCTTCTTTTTGAAATGTTTTCTAGGCAAATGCAGCACATTTGTATGAATTTTAACGACATTTGGTCCTTTTAACGCCCCAAAAATAGTCGATCCCGAACCAGTGCCTTAAACATGATAGCTTTGAATAAGTACTCTCAAACGATAAAAACGAGATCATTCGATGTAGTGCAATTAACTCGGTTCAGCCTTTTTCAACAGGGGGTTTAAATTGGAACAATCACACTGTTTGTAAAACTGCTTAATTCCGCAAAAACCTATTATGGGTTTATAGTTTGCGACTCACAACTGCAGTTTTCCAGCAGTGTTTTCCGATTAGACAGTTTCAAGATTTTAATAGCCACCGCATGCAGTACAGTATCTACAGCAGTTCCACAGTCATATTCTATCACTTTTACTTACGAAGATAAGGTATTACTTCATAGATTCTCTGCTTAATTCACTACTCAACTATACATATTTCGTCAATAAGTCTACCACAGTATGAACAAAATCTGGTGACGTTGTTTTCCAATCTTTGGAAAGCAGCTAGGTGGGCAAATTGAAATAGATGGTGCCGGCATCTGCTGTGGTTCCGGCTTTGGTGAATCAAGTGTGTAGTTGGTCTTCGCTGTTATTAGATTATATTGCAAACGATTTAGCGGCTCAAACATCAGAGCACTGCTGGCTACAATTCCAACAGCCAATGCGAAAATCAGTGCGGAATGATTCATGACCGCCGTCAATTTCAGAAATGCAAAACTAAATTTTGACCGGCATGGGTTCGACTTAAATAGCAAAGTAGCTGTCGAAATCAGCTGTTCCTTAATGAGCTTCGGTATAAACTGAATGAATCATCTTCCCACTCGGGAATTAAGCTTTGCCGGGAAGTATTGTAGTATCAAAGCTGTCATCGTTAAATTAGTTTTACTTTTAAAGTAGAACTGCTAAACTGCTTAAATTTTGAACTAATGATAAGCCTAGACTGTTCTTGTCACTTTCAGGACTCTCCATTCCACATGACAAAAGTGGCGTTTTTACAGTACCCAATATTTGATGGTGTCAAACATGTTCCTCTAGATCTAGCTAGTCTTCTCTCGTACACATGTTCCTAATTAGGAAACAACAGATATTGACTGGAATGAAGCAATGCAGACATTGTAAAATATTGATATATATGATAACAGTTCTCACCACCTCCTCCACTGTCCAAACCATACCTCTGCCGCACCTGGGGACAAGGCCGCGCCTGGACATCCTATCCAAGGGTCCCCCCGGGTTCTGGCTTTCCCCCGGGATGTGGGGCGGATCTGATCCGTCCTAACCACATTGGGTCCCCCCAAGCTGGTCCAGGAACAGGAAGAAGAAAATAACGGTTCTAACTTGTATATAGTGTGACAGCTGGTACGCTCTCAGAGATGCAGGAACATGCCGTGTTCGCTAAAGGCTCCCCCACCATAAAGGAGTATGTCCACCTCAAACGAATTCGCCCGCTTTCTTTGGATTGTGTTCTAAAGCTCGAAGCAGACACAAATGATACATATGTGGTGTTGTTTTCAAGCATTGAGGAAAGTAAAGCACGCGTGCTCAACACACTTTTAAAAAGACTCCTGTAGAAATTACAGGAATTTTTGTATTTTTCTACAAAACTGCTTCTGTGCAGTCAGTCACTAGCGGAGCTTCCTGTATTTACCACAAAAGTAACTTTTGTATTTTTACCGGCCTCTCGAATAGTAAAAATCACAGGAGTTTCCTGTACAGATACTAAGGAAACCTGTAGTTTTTATTACAGGAGTTCCCTGTAAAAAATACTAAAGAAACCTGTAGTTTGTTCGACTTTTTTGACAATCCTAAATCAGATGCCAAATAGTTTTACAAGACAAAACCAGTAAATTTTACTGGAGCGACCAGTTATCTCAAAAAGAGTGGGCAGGTGCCGATGGCGGCCGCTCAAAAAATATTTTCGGCAGGGAGCGGCCGTTACAAAAAATTCACCCATGGGGTGTTGAGACTGGAAATTTGAAAAAATTTAAAATTTCAGTTTTCAAAAATGATCACTGCCACCCTTATATACTCAGTTTGCGTTATCAGCCTCAGCGTATTGAGTACTTTCCTGTAGAGTTAACCTGTAAACCAGTGAAAACTACCGGTTTCATTTGTACTGAATACTGGTCTAGCTTGTATTCCAGCTAAGAAGATCCGGTAAAAACAACCAACGGCGTCCTGTAGAAATTACAAGACCTGTATTTTCTACAAAAGCTTCTGTATTCATCATCTACAAAAGTGATTCCTGTAGTTTCTACTGGAACATTTCTAAGAGTGCAACGTAACTTGTGCTCAGTTTGGAACTAATTTACTCATTACAGTATAAGACACAATCTCGATTTCTACTTAGTTTTTATCTAAATATGATTCCCAGTCTTTACAGCATTAAAGCCCGGTTCATGCTAGTTATTTGTTATTGCTTTGTGCGTCAGGCAGTGCTGTGTGCTTTTGGTCATTGTCCTCCGTCCTTTAGTGCTTTGTCCTTCAGAGTCGACTGCAGTGTGCTCAGTAGCAGCAGTGCTCAGCAGCACTAAATAGTTCATGCTGATGCCCAGCACAAAGGGCGATATACACATAAACTAAAACGTGTCAAGTCAAATTATTCGCTTAGACAACTTAAATTTATTTGGCAGAAAAGTCAAGCTATCTAATTATGTTTAACTAACTTTAACTATAATACGATTAATAGTTAGATAATACCTTGATAACAAAAAATTTTCCCACGGTTAATAAAGTATTTTTGTTTAAAACTTACTTCCAGCAGTTAAATTAGCTAAAATAACGTGTTGGAACTAGGTCCGTGAAGCGGGCCTGGGGCCTGGGCCGGGCCCGGGCCGGGGCCGGCCCCGGGCCGGCCCGGCCCCGATTTTATAGAGTGCGGCCCGGCCCGGGCCCGGCCCGTCTACCCTGCAAAGCCCGGCCCGCTTCAAGGCCCGTGGGGCCTGCCGGGCCGACGGGGCCAACCTGTCCTGCCGGGCCAGCGGGGCTTGCGGGGCCGCCGGGGCCTTCGGGGCCGTCGGTTTCTTAAGCTGCGATTCATTTGTGCGTGTAATGTATGCACATACATGTACATGTACACGTAGGTAAGTTATATATGCATATTAATACACAATCAATATGTGAACACATACGTAGGTTTCAATACAATGTTCGTGTTTACTTCCTTAAACATTGCGGCCAAAGGCTAAAGACTTATATGTATACAAGCTCAATTGGGCACTGAATCGTTTTCTCACCCTGTTGAGAAATCAGAAACCAGCCATGTATACAACAGAAGCAAAACTTGCAAGATGGCCTTAATGCTTACTACAGTTATCTTGTGGTCAAACAATTTCAAAGCTTCCAGGATTTCAGCGACCCGTTGTTGTGGACTTGGAATAATTTTGGAAGTTCGTTCCAAGATAATTTGCGAAGTTTCATTCCTTCCCGGTTGTTTATTTGTTTTTACATCACCTGTTTGCGTTTCTTAATTTTTGGTAATGCTGCGAAATCCAGGGGTAACATTAGGATTGTGACAGTGTGTAGATTAGTGTCTATGCATGACTGTTACTGTGGTTTTAGAAAAACCGCTCAAAGTCGAGGAATTTCAATTCATACAATACCTGGTTAGCGCACATCACAGCTCGGGCCGCTAACAGGCCCGGGTCGGCGGGTTCAGGCCGTGTAGCGGGCCCCGAACCCGGACCGGGTCGTGGAACCGTAAAACGGACTCTAGGGCCGGGCCGGGCCGTGAAAAGAGCTCCGGAAAGGGGCGGGGCCGTGAGGCGGGCTCCGGGCCCGGGCCGGGCCGTGAAGCGGGCCGCGGGCCCGGGCCGGGCCGGGGCCTTGATGCGGGCCCGGGGCTTGGGGCCCGGCCCGGGCCGGGCCAGGCCCGGCCCCGGCCCGGCCCGGCAAGCTAGGTCGGCCCGGGCCCGGGCCCGGCCCGGCAAAATCCTTAACGGCACAGCCCTAGTTGGAACTACATACGTGGTAATTTTATTCAGCAAATGGAAACCTCTTGGGATTTGTGTCAAAAATTGTTGCTAAAATAATCGTATATGCGAACCGTTTATACGTTTATAAATAGTATTTTCAGTCCTTCTTAATCGCATTTTTGTTCAACTTTAAACGTCTTGAAATCGTATTTTAGCTTGCAAAGCAATTTTGTTTGTGGCAAAAACGCTGTCTCTCACTCGCTTTTGGCAGGTCTTGTATTATTTGAAAGCTACAGGACCGAAGCAGCGTAGTTGCTTTCTACTTGCTACAAAAACCATTGACTTAAGTTTTTACATATGCTTTCGGTCTGTTGAAATATCGACAGCATGTGATTTAAAAACGCATATCATTCGTATAACCAACCACAAAAGTCGTATAACAGATTGCCAAAAGTCGTATATACGATTGACTTTAAGTCGCATAAAATATTTCGTATTATGCGAAATATTTTTGACACGGTTCCTTGCCTTTATTTTTAATTTAAAATTACAATTTAAAAGTCAGATCCTATTAATTCTATCAAAATCATCAGGAAAAGCGTTTCATGAAGCCAACTTCAAAGAAACTTAAAATTCTACCTTATTTTTTCCATTTTCTTTACATGTGCATGCTTGGACAGAAGCTGCTACTACGATTTTACTATTAACTGCCAATATTTCGGATCTTTTGGGCTTCATCTAACCCTAACTTTTGATTTTCTGACCAATAAGTTTGAAATTTTGTATGGGAGCATATTGGAGGTTAATGAATGCAAAAACTAAAAATTTTAAGATTTAAAAAAATTTAAAAAACTAAACGATTTTAGTTTGGTAAGGGGGGACGGGAACAAGGGGAATCAAAAGTTTTTAAAAAATTCACTAAAAACTTGTTTACAGGGGTTTTCCGGGGTGCTAAGCACGAATCTGAAATCCGTTTTTCGATTCTGTTTTTAGCTCAGTATAAGCTTACATGTTAAGCTAACAACTTTTATTACACTTTACTGCGAACTAATAAGAGTTATGCAGGCAACCGCTACGTAGCACTAAGGAACAGTTCGGGAATAATATCAAAACAATATTAGAACTCCTAATATTTTCACATTTTCAAGTGAACGTAAATTTTCTGGATGCACTATGAATAGAGCATCATTTGCAGAAAATTAAGGATTTTGCGTATTTTCTTAACCCTTTTCGAAAAGATTTCCCGGTATAGCTAAGCTGAAGGTGTCCCTGAGCCTATAAATTTTTGTTTAAAAACATATGCTTTTGACAACCTAAATTTGCCAGTGTGGGTTCGTGATAAGGCTTAATCTTGAAGTGGGAGTTGTGTTCTCACGATTTAGACTTCATTAGCTTAACACAGCTGACTTTGACAGTTTCTCACTACTTAAGCCGCAATAGTTCTGGTTAGAATTTAGTTTACTCTATTCTGTCGTTAAGCTTAGTCATGATCAACACAACGCTACTTCTAGCACTAGCTCTGAGCAGTCTGTTGGTTGGTTCCAGCCAGTTGATGTTCGAGCCACTGAGCCGCCTGAGATATAATCTGATAACGGCACAGGCTAACCACACTCCTGAGGATCCAATTGTGGAAGCTAAGCTGGAACAGGCAAAACCTACCAGGATCTGTCCGCCCAGCTGTGTTCCGAAGATTGGCAAGCAGCACCACCAAATACTCTTCATCTTATGGTAGATCGAACATCCTTAGGACTAGAGTGATATTTTAGAGCAAAGACTGGATAAATTTATGATTTTGTTCTGGAAGCTGTCTTTTTTGTAAGATTGGGGCATTATTGGAACAATATTCTTGCACATTGTTATTACTTAATTAACTTGCTTTATTTTCTGTTCAGGATTTCAGTTATTATGTGTATTCCCAAAAGTATTTCTCTTTATTTCCAAAATTGTTCGTATAGAAATAGAAACTGATACCATGAATTAAGTAAAAGTAAAATAAAATAAGTACATTAATGTAAAGGCCAACTAAATGGTTCGAATTATGAACTGCTCAGACTTGATACCTTTTGCAAAAACATACATTTGAGGCAGTGAAAAGATAGGGATAAAGTTTTTAAATTGGCAAAACAAACAGTAAAATCCAAGAGTATTTGCACTATTACTATTAAGAAGGTAATAAGCCGCTAGAGGTTGTTCTGTCCACTGTAAGCGAATGCTCCCACGTTGAGGAGGTCACAAAAATGTCACCGTCTGGGGGAAAGGCCAACAGCCAATCAAGATCAATCAAACATAGCGTGCTACTGCATAGACGACCCCCCCTGCCAAAATGTGTCCACTTTGGGCCATCTCCTTCACCAATCGGAGTGGGTGTGCTCTGTTGAAGTGGTCAACACCTCTCTCAGGCGGGAGAACATTCGCGTGTTGTGGTCTGACCACCGTTTTGCAATGCAAAGGAGAAGAGCCTTCTAGTGGCTTACGCCTGCTCTATAATATAAGGAGTTACACACTTGGTAAAACACTATGCCACAAAAATTAACATAAGAGACACCTTGGCGTTGCTCTTTAAGTCTATGCTTAGACTGAGTAATTTTACGCGGATTCAGGATCAGGCGGTGGTTGAAAGATAATGTGTGTCTTGAGCAATAAGCTGACGACTGGACTCTGAACCTATCCCAAAAGTAAGGGGCTGCGCCGACTACGGATTCCAAGGATAGCAGACGCTTTAGCTACCAATAGATTGTACAACTAAGTAGAATTACGGCGGTCCCAGTCTTGCACACTTCACACTTTCAGCGCGTGGACTGGTGTGCTGTGATTTTGTCGGGGGCCATTTAGTGTCAGCCTCCGATAGGATACAAAATTCTAACTAACTTCCTTGCAGTCCATAAAAAACTGGGGAAACTGTAATTTTTCTGAAGCGTGACAGCCCGAGCGTCCGCAGTTTGTAATGGTTTGTAATTATAACTATCTCTCTGTAGCTGTGACAATCTTTGGCTGTTCTGCCCAACCCACACTAGCCACGTTTTGTTTTATCGAAAGTCATTTAAGGTGCTGGTTTCCATTCGGGTATTTTTGACTCCTATGGCTTTAATCCTTTACGCAAAGGGCTGAAACTTACGGAATAACCTATTTCCGTGCTCCTTAACATTTTAGGACCAGTCCCGTATTCTTAGGCCAAAAGATAAGAAAGTTTTGGTTTTTGGCCTTAACCTCCCAGTAGGTAGACAAGACACGGGATTGGTTGGACGGGCTGGAAAGAGGACTTCAAAATGAACATTCTTGCTCTTACAACCTTTGAGCTGTCTCAAGTGGTTAAGTCAGTATAAGCAAAAAACTGTTTTTAGGGTCAAAAAAATGGCCATTTTCGAGGAAATCAGTTTTTCAAATTCATCCTGTTAGATGTCAGCTTGTCAGAAAATTCCTGCTATTTTTTGCTAATATTGCCAGTTCTGTAAGCTCATGTGAATGTACAGATAATAAGCTTTAAAACGATGTATAAAGCTCTTTGCAACTCCCAAAATTGCGAAACTTATAGCGTTTCAAAAAAATCACCACAAAAGCACTGCACAAAAGGATACCACCACCTTATCAAGAACCACTTCGGGACGAGTTTGAGACCTCTATCCGGTTTCTGGATAAGAATAGAGTCCTGTTGCATCCAGCGTAAGCTGACAAGCTGTGAAAATTGATTCAGTTAACCGCTAGTTTCCCTGCAAGTTAGGTTTACATAGTAAAGACGACTTGTCACGATTTAAATCTTGCCAATCAATCTACGGTACCAGTTGCGAACATATGGTCTTGACAAGACAAATCTAATCTAGTGTAACAGATTATAAAGAGAGTGGGTGTTGCTTTTATCCCTCTTGGACAACTTTCAGCTCTAACTCAATTAGAGACATCTGGATCTGACGGTTTTTGTGCTACATATTTATGCTACGGACTCCTAAGCCAAATTTAGTTCTTAGTTTCTTCGTTGAGAACTGTAGCCATGAACTGTACGGCGGCCCTATTAGCTTTTGCTGTAATCGTCTCTCTTGGTACTGCATTTATGTTTGAACCATTAAATCGGCTGAGCCACCACATGATCAAGACGAAGCCCAATCGCACTGTGTCTCAGCTGAAGCCGCAGAAGTCGAAATCCGCCTGGATTTGTCCTCCCAGCTGTGCTCCGACGATTGGAAAACAACGCCATCATCTACTGTTTATGCTCTGGTAAACCCTAGAGAAATGCTGCGGCTAAGTGCACCACCTCCACCACCACCACCAGCTAAATGCTAAATGCTGCGGCTTAAAGCACAACCCAGCCGAAAATGTAATTAACTAAACGGTGATAAATTGTGAGCTGAAATAAAGCTTATAAATGAAAATGAAAGGGTTATGATTTTTTAAGACTGAAATGTCGATGAGGCGCAAAAGAAAAGTTAGACAACGACGAAATGGACTTAGGGTATCGAACACTGAGAATATTCTGATGGAGGAAAGGAGTTAACGTGCCTGTTATGTAGGGGAACGTGGTGATTTCAAGTCCTGTCTTGCCGCTGCATCGTTCTTACTGCTGAAATCGCCGTACATTCTTTCCCACCAAGACTACAGATTCCGGGCATTATTGATAAAATTGAAATGTATATTAACAAGGGTGGGATTCTAAGAGGAGGCTTGCCTAAGAAAATTTTGAGGCTTATACGATGAACGTAAATTTCACGGGGACTTGTACCATGGGCATAATTTAACGCAATGTGTCAATAAAAAATAATATGTAATTAATTAAGAAAACACCATCAATATCGGTAGTGATAAGTTTTGCAACTTTTTCAATGTTTTTCAAAAATCTCCTCTAGAATACACCCCCGTGCTCACCTACGATTCTAGGACAATATAACATGTCAGTCTTGTGAAGTTCTTCCATTGCCTATTCTTAGTTATTCCATTGAATTGTATTGAATTTACGCTTATGTCTTTCCTCAGCTCACCAGATACTCAAGTCACGACTGGTGATCCTGGATGGAGTATTTCTTGACCCACGCTTCACCATTCCATTATTTGTTCTGGCTTGCCTCTGAAATACAATCTTAAAGCTATGTGCTGGAGGGGAGTGGCCGTGCTGTTGGGTTGTTGTGTTGTTTAGATAGTATAGACCTAAAAATCTAAATGTTACTAAATCTACAAAACTAAATCTTGTACTTGCCCACTCTGATTTTGTTTGTCTGTTTTTGACTAAATAGAGCTGGCCCGACTGCAAATATTTGCTTTCACAACATTTTCAGGAAAATGCACCAAATTATCGTATTTCGTATTCTTCGAAAAGTTCTTGGATGAGCCGAACAACTTTCGTAATAGCACGAACTCTTCAAAATGCTCTCTGCTCTGTGAATTTAAAACTTGGGATTATTTTAAATATTACCACTACTCCATAGTGTGGGTATCCCCCGTATAGCTGAAACCTCTTGATGAGCTGAACAAACCTTTCCATAGAAACACCAAAATAAGCCAAATTCTCGAAAATGTCGAAAACGGTATTTTCACGCTAAAATTTCAGGCTATCGATCTAGGGATAGTCTCGTTCATTCTGTGACTGGGCTGATTTATTTGAGTTGGTTCTATTTGCTGAGCTCATGTTCATTCTATTACAAATATTGCTCAACTCATCACTAGCTTGCGATTGGCCACCAATCGTGGTATTCATTACTACTTATCCATTGGAGATAATTTTGGAATCCGAAAATTTGAAAACCCAATTCCTATTTCAAAAACTGGGTGGAATAAATAAATATTGAATAAATAAATAAATGAATGATAAATAATGAATAAATGAAAAAACAAAAAAGAAATAAAGAATAAGTGAATAAATGAATACATTTTAATAAATGAATAAATAAATAAAATCGTTGGAATATGAAGAAGATTGATCAACCCCCTCTATTTGCTCATAGAACCTAAGCACTGAATGTGCTAATTTTTTGGCGAAATATTGAATATTCTTTAGATTTTTTCTGGACGAATTCCGGTTGTTGGGTCTACGAAATTTGCAGATCCGGAAGCAGTTTGAATGCACAGAATGGTTTTGCTCGGATAGAGTATAAAAGTGTACTACAATGGCAAGGCCTGATACGATCCTAACTCGTATTGTGTCAACTAATCTAGTTATAAACAGAGGCTGCAGAGCTTGCAAAAATCCTGTTCAATGGCCTAATAGGGGAATAAACTTTATTGACACGCGTATTCAGTTGGGTACACATTCCCGTCGACAGGTCCCAGGTTGCAAGTTTCAATTGAATAATTTCATTGTTTACGAAATCATAAATAAGATTTTCCTTTTCCCTCATTCTCGCTTTTGTATCGGTTCACAGTTAGAGAAATGTATCGGTTCAGTAATACGTACTTTAGGATTACGCAAAGCAAAATCGATCCGATAACATGGAAAACTGCACATTCTGGTTTAAACTGGAAAGTGTTTTTCTGATTTAGCAATTGCCGTTTTAAAAATAGCCAAGTTTGCAAACAATTAAGTGGTTACATTTCTTCTTAACATTTTGGCGCAAACAACACATGCTGCGTGCCATCTCCCGCCTAGGCTGATCTCAAAAACACTGCACTAAAACGATGTAAACATTGGATGTAGGCTGGAAAATCTGGAAATAAATGGAATTTACCAGCTCACTCCAACCAACCCATTCAGTTTTTATGCTGATACTAGTTGTTTGTGGCAAAGTTGATGTTGGTTTAGTTCAGTTAAAGTCGGACTAAACCGGTATATATTGTCAGCCCGGATAGTATAAAAGCAATGTTGGGCCTTCGGGTTTTCCAAGGTCTAACCTTAGCTCTACAACTTGCAACATCTCCTTCATTGCAATCTAAGGTAAGCATATCATTGGTTATTGGTCAGTGTTGGTTAAATTTGTTAATTTAAGATGATTTTTTATTGATAAAAAGTATGATGGCTATGGGTGTAGGCATCATACAATGAAGGACCAACAAGGTAGAGCCGCTGCGAAACAGCTCCTAAAGAATGCCGAAGCAGAAAATTTTCATTGAATTCGCCACAACCCCCAATTTTGTCTATAGTAATTGCTTGAGTTGATTGAACCCAGTTTGAAGCAACACCCTCCGGATTGGTTTATCTACGGCGGAATGATCATAAGAGGCCAAATTCGAGCGAGCTGATAATTGATTTTGATCCCAAACTCAAAGCTATGAATTGCGGAATAGGCATAATAACGACAAACAATGGCACAATGTTGGAAGAAAAGAGTCTGTCTGATAGAACACAACAATTGAGTGTCACTTTCTTGTCATTTAGGCATCACAAAACTAAACCTCAAAAAATGCACAGACTACAGACAGTTGTTTAATTTTGATGTCCGAAGTTATATCTCAAAATTTACCATGTTGTGTTTTAGACTACTTGAACAATGTCTAGCCGTCAGGGACAACTTTCCCAGCAGGCTCAGCAAGGTCTTTCATCTTCGCAGCAGCAGCAAGAAAGACAGCAACAGCAGCAGCAACAGCAGCACGGTCAGCAGCAGCATGAGGGTCAGAGAGGGTTCAGAGGTCAACAGCAGCAGGCTGGATCCGGGCAACAAGGACAACAGGTCTGCGAAACCACTTTGGCATCACAAAAATGCATGTGCCAATAAATTATTAGCGGGTTTTCGTTGTCACCTATACATGCTGACAATTGGTCGCTCGAATTGTAGTTTTCGCCTTTAGATTTTGTTTTCGTTTCGATTTTTATATTTCTACTTTGCGTAGTTCATCAAAATTGGAAATTTTATCGGATAATCTACTGGAAACGAAACTAACACGCAGTGTTTTTGATTTTTCACTCCGATATTGAAATTTGCAGTCTAGAAAATGGGCAGGTTGTATTATTTTTGTAACAATAAGTTTCAATGAAGGCTCAGAAACTACTGATAATAATTTGCAATTCCTTAATAAATTAATTAATTGTTATTAATTTGAGAGTCAAACCATGAAGTAGTTTCACGTTAAAACCTTCACGAGTTTGTAATTTTGGGTTTTTCCTCGTTTGGTCCACACTTACAACAGTTCTAAATTTGACCATTAAGGTACGTTTTCAGTTCAAGCCATGCAGAGTTCCAACATCCCAAATTCTTTTTTTTTCGACAAATCATATTTCCTTTTTCGCAAGGGCCAAGGGGTGGGCGCGTCAAGAAAATCTAATCTGAAAATTTGCCTCTGATTTTGCAAATTAAGGGTACTCAGTTACTCTTTTAGCTATTTGTTAACTCAAAGTAAACGTTATACTGTTAGAATATTTGGTCTAATTAAAGAAATGATGGGCTACAAATTTCCTGTTTTCGTTGCTCGTTTCATTGCGAATCGAAAAATTGAATCAAACTATTAATTGAAAGGTTTTACAATATTTGACCTCACCACCTTCGCATACTAATGACAAATTTAGCTCAGTTAGCCACGTCTTAAAAAAATTCTGAATATTAGGGATGGGATGAGGGGTGGGGTCAAGGTCCAATTCATTCAGTATTTGACGTGTTTCTGCTTAATTTTCTTTTAACATAGCCAGCTCCGTTATTCTTTTATTTCAGGCGTCGTCACAACAGCAGCGGCAAGCTCAGGGTGAGTTCAGTTGAAGACAATATTTTGTGATATTAAAGATTAAAGTTTGTTTAGATATAACCGATAAGTAATTGATTAAATCGTTCCTAATAACCAGCCAGTTGTTTCTCAAAGCTCACAACATTTGTGGAATCCGAACAAAGCAAAATAAGCCGTTGGCCGGAAGCAAACCATTCTCTATCAGCTTTTAGTTGGCTCTCAGATTTTAGTGAATAAGGTTGTGTGAATGTAGCGTTTGCTCTGGAAGAAGCTGAAATAGTGATTTTGTGATTAAAGCAAGATTTTTAGCATATACTTGCTGGCTCGGGGCAGCATTGCAATTATTCGCATAGACATTGATGGCATTTTGTTAACTTTCCACTTTCGTTACATTTTTGTGATTGTTGACATTTTTTCTGGTTTTAGCCGGCTCAGCGAAAAGTGGACAGCAACAACAGCAACGGCATTAACCAACTGAGTGGAATATAAAGTACACGGGAAAAGACCGAGAAGGCACTGTTTGACTGGCTTTGAAAATGGACTTGATTCCTGTGCAGTGTGCCTGTTTTGTAGTTCTCTACATTTTTCGTTTTCAGTTGTAAAGTATGTACACATATTTAATACCTCAAAAATAAACTAAAACATAGTCTGTTTTGGCGTAATTGTTTAGGGAAAGCCAATCTGTTTATTTGAAATGTCAGTCCAAGTATCTGAAACCTGAAATTCATTCAAAGGGCTGATTTAAGGTTGAGATTTGAGCTAACAGTCAGATTGTAAGCTTGGTCGGTACGTATATATAGGGCTTGAACACAGGTCTCCAATAGTCGAAACCAAATTTTGTGAGTCTACAGCTTCATGATTTCAGGTTAAATCAGTATGAGCAAATTGAGAAACTGATTTGAGTTGCTGACGGACAGTCCATATGTGATCACCGCTATGTAATTGAATTGAGCTATGGAGTTTAACCACAGCACCACCACTACTGCAAAAGACTGGCACAATGTAACGCAGATCTGACTACTAGGGACATCTAGTTCAGGCGGCTCTCTTTTAGATCTCGGACGAGCCTCGCCAGGTTTGGGTGATATGAGTTTTGGTGGGGGGGAGACGCCGGACTGTCTGGCGCCTGAGTTGAAAGAGAGAGAGAGACTGGACCGATAACTCCTTCTAGCGTAAATACTCCATTCTAGCCCGAGCGCGATTACCTAGAAATTAGAGCTGGCTCAGGTCTGGTTAAAATTAAATAAAATGAAATTAGACGACTGCACAATGGAAGTACGGTTATGGCCACAAACTTACAAAAGTAAGGCAAAAATAAAAGAAATACAAACTTACTGGCGTCCAATAAGAAAGTGGAGGAGGAGAGGCAAAAACCATAGACATTTGGAGAAATGGGAAGCGAACGGGGAAAATAGAGATTGAACGCAGACGGGATCTGGCTGTGAGTTGAGTAAAAATGAAGTGTTGGGAAAATAAATGAAAGGCGCCAGAGTTCCACGGAAACCAGAAAGTAGGTCGGGCAATCCCCAAGAGAAATAAACAATTTGGATTCCCAAAGGTGAAAGAGCAACCGCACGCGTCAATGGAAATCTTTCAACTGAAATCGGTGTAACTAATCGTTTGGAGTGGGAAATTGCATTGCTAAATATGGACTGATATGTTGTTTTTCGTGTTCAATCTCCGGCAAGCCAATTATAAAAACATTTCTATGTAGTGTTTAATCTTTACGGTTATTTAAAG
>JASAND010005400.1:0-18564 GCA_030248195.1 Trissonchulus latispiculum
GATTTCTGAGCTTTCAAAAATATGTACATTGTCATACTTAACTTGAATAATAAACTCTCCACACTCCCCCAAGCTGAGCTCAGACGCCCCCTCTCCCCCTAAAATGGGGTCCAAACAAGAGAAAAAATGCTAATTTTTGCAAAAATTTTTGCAATTTTTCAAAAATTTTCTGAAAAAATTGTCTGAAACAGTCAAAAACGCTAAAAAATAGATTCTAACACGCAATACGAGTGGTATTTTATTAGAATTATGTCGAAAATAGTCGATTTTATGTCCAAAAAATTTACAATTTGTATAAGTATACTGTTTTCGTTAAAACAATTAGAAAAAATGAACTAAAAACAAAATTTTATCTTGGTTCGGAACAAATAGAAAGCTATATTTTAAGATTTTTGGCTGGAAGAATCAAAATATTCCATCTTCAAAAAATCAGAAGCAAGGATGCAGCGTTAAAAACAACAGTTGTCTATAATTTGCGGTGAGAGAAATTTAATGAATATTCAACGGTGACAAGTGTGAAAAATAAGAAACAGTGCTGTAAAAATGCATTAAAGTATTAAAAAGCTTTGCTGATTTTACAAAACTTTACAAAACCAAATAATAGGAAAAGCCAAAATTTTAAAAACATTTTTACAGTTATTAATAATTGCAAAATTAATTTATTAAAAAACAATTACTAACAAACTAATCAAAAATTACCAGTTTTTTACACTTTTTAAGCAGTGTTAAAAACAAGAGCAAAAATAATTTCTTGTTAACATGCAAATTAACATTAATTAAAGAATTAAATAATAACTAAACTTGTAAAATTGTTTTCAGCATTTTACTTGCAACTTATCAACATGTCAACAGACTTGCTGTTGTGACCCTGTTAAATTTGCTGCATCATTTGGCTGGGTTTCATTTAGAGGGGGGATATGATAGCTGAAAGGGGGAAAATATCACGGGGGAAAACATATTATACCCTAGGGGGGAAAATATCACGGGAGAAATATTATACGACACCGACTTCCTCATGTTCTGTAGTCTTTAATTAGTTATGTATTTAGTTTGCTAGTTTAACCTTTGTTGTTAATATTAATTGCCAAGCAATTATTACTCACTGGATTTTTCTCCCAAAGTTTCACCAAACTTACAAAGTTCAATTTTCCACAAAAATTTCTTTTATAAAAGCAATTCCAGGGAAAAGCCAAGTTCGAGCACAGCAAAGATTAAAATTTAATGACCAAATATGCACATAATATTCGGATTTAGCTAGTTAGTCAATGTTTTTAGTAGCTAGACGTTTGTTGGAATTTTGCGATGTAATTGTGTGAATGTATCTCCGAAATTACGTAAGATGGTTATTCCGGTAAATCCTTCATGGAGCGTGAGGTTCCGAAATTAACCAAGTTCTCAGAAATGCCTGATTTGCATGAATGTAGAGTGTTGTTTCTTGTACGATTGAAGAATGAATGTGTGATTGTTTGATTGGCACCTCACAGAAACTCCCCTTGTACGATAGGGGTTGTGAAGATCGCCGGGCCAATACAAATCTTATCCAGAAATCGCCCAATTAATAATTCTGGTATCAAAATTACGTTTTACACTTTCACCTTAATAATCACTGTCCAGAAATAATTAAATAGTCGATTAACGTTTAGAAAGTGCATTGATTGGGCTAATCACTTGTCTGCTAGTCATATAAACTGTAGAAAATTGGGACATTGGGATAATCCAGAACGTTCTAACTTCAGTATAACGGAATATTAACTGTCTTTATTGCTCATAGCATAGCCTATTAAATTGCAATTCACGTTAAATCTTTTATTGTTAACCAAAATTAGAATCTTATCCGATCTGGAACGCTGTTAGCATAGATTTTCCCAAAGTTAGCAGTATACCAACTCCCATGGTGCATGGGATTAATACCGGTAGAGCTGTTACGAAAATTCCAAAATTAGGCAGGAAAATTGTATAAGTGCGCATAGATCTTTGGCTGTTCGTAATAAATGGTTGAAGATCTGAAAGATATGAGGTTAATTGGCAACATGAGTGAATGCTCACTGCTGATTCGTCATAATATGCAAATGAAGTAGCCAATTCGGTCCAGGGTCACGGGGACCCCCGGAACAGATTTTTACTACCAGGTAGTCCTCGATTCGTCTTCGTAGGCAATTCCGAAATGCAGGGGCGGAGGAATCGCAAACTGGGACTTCGTGCTGGTCTGTTTCGCAAAATTAAAACACCATTTTAGTATTTTTGCGCCAAAACTCAGAAGTTCCCTGCCAAGATATGAAGTATGAACTAGCTAAGCTTTGTTTGTTATTAATGTTGTTCTGTTTCTTTATGCGTCAATTGTTAGAATTATGCCATTCGTGCACTCACTTGTTCGCGCTAACAAAACCATTAAATTTGTTCAAGTTTGTATTTTTCTTAACACAGAGTATTGTGATAAAGACTCAAACTTTTTATATCAGCCTTTTATCACGAAAAGTATTAGGCACTATGCTGATAGTTTTCTTAAAGTCCAGTGCTGCAGAAATTATGTTAAACGACTATTCTTGCCCTCACTTGCTTCCTCTTAAAGGGGCAACCAAGTTCATTCTATAGTCAAGCAAACTTAAACTGGACCAAAAGAGTGAATTTTGTGGAGAGTTTATTATTCAAGTTAAGTATGACAATGTATATATTTTCTGAAAGCTCAGAAATCAGAGATTTCAAAAATTTTTAAAAACTCTAAAATTTTGGAATTTCAATTTTCAGAAATTTTAGAAACTGTAGGAAAAGCAAAAATAAACGAAAATTAGTCGAGTTTGGTATCAAATGAAAGGTCTCGTTCAGGAGAACGCGAATATGTATCAATTTTGCGGATTTGGGGCGGCACGTGGTTCCAGCGGGCCCATATCCCGAAAAATAAAAGTTGCTCCAATCGCTACAAACTTGGGCTCATTTGAAAGCTCTCATCACGCTGAGTAAAAGTTATAGCTGGGGCATCGCTCAAAAATGCTGTCTGTGAAAGTTATCCCTCTTTAAACCCCAAAAATGAGCTGTTTGAACACTTTTGGAGAGTTTAATCCAGGCTAGCGAAAGCTGTGAGCTGAATCAAGTCAAGCCACTGTGCTATGTTATGCGTCTCATCATTATACACAAGTGTACAAAATCGCAACTTTGGATCTTTACGCATGCGAAAGATAAGCTAATTTAAACGAACTTCAAAAGTGCCGCCGTGTCGGTTCCTTTGAAGTTCGTTTAAGGTGATGGTATCGTTTTGTGCAGTGCTTTTGTGCGTATTTTTTGAAACGCCATAATTTCCGCAATTTTGTGAGTTGGAAAGAGCTTTATACATCATTTTAAAGCTTATAATCTGCAGATTTTCATGACAGTACGAAACTAGTAAAAATCTGCGAAAAATAGCTGAAATTTTCTGACATACTGACATCTGACAGGTTGAATATAGACCAAAAATTTTTGAACATCGATTTCTCAAAACTGTGGAATCGGCCAAAATTTTTTCTTGTGCTGTCCTATAAAGGACATGTGGGCCGAGGGACATTTTTTGGATTTGGCTCAGCAGGTCTTAACGGTCAAGAAAATCCATTAAATGTGCGGTGACACGAAATTTCGCAACTTTGCATTGAGTTTTCTCGCAACTGGAGATGTTTTAGCTCAAACCAAGAAAAATGTCCCTCCGCAATAGTGCGAATTCTCATTCTGCCAAAGATCACGTGAATCCATTGGGTAGTTTTTGAGAAATCGATGTTCAAAACAAAATAATCGCAGTTTTGCCAAAATGGTTTTTCGGCCAAATCTCCAGCTTAGAGCAACAAACTCCGGCTAATAGGCATTGATAAAATGTGCAATGAGACTGTGTATCGATCAAGTATAAATAAACCAAAATTGTCCGTACGATTTGGCAGTAATTTTGAAAAAACTGATTTTCTCGAAAACGGCCATTTTTGGACCCCAAAAATCGTTTTTTGCTTATACTGACTTAACCACTAGGGATAGCTCAAAAGTTGTAAAAGCAAAAATGTTCATTTTTGTGCCCTCTTTCCAGCCATACCAACCAATCTGGTGTCTCGACTATGTGCTGAGAGAATAATGGCAAAAACCAAAAATTTCTTATCTTTGCACCTAAATGCGGGACTGGTCCCAGAATGTTAAAGAGCACCGAAATAGTATATTTGGAAAGTTTCATCCACTTTCACAAAGAATTAAAGCCTATAGGGTCAAATTTACACAAAGCGATAACAGCACCTTAAAGGGGGGGGGGGTCGCCGGGTACCAAATTTTATAGTCACCGATTTCGCTCATTTTTGGCTATAATATACCCCCATATGTGTCAAAAAACAAGACAAATTTTTAGAGTCCAGGGCCAATCCAGGTAAGAGATATTGCAGTTCAAATCCCTACAATTTAGTATTTACGCCACCACGCCTCGCCGAGGGCTTAGAAGTCGTGTGCACATAAGATGACAAAAGACTACGGCATGGTCAATAGATCAAATTGAAGCCTCTATCTGGGGCTATTTATTGCTGTGCAAATGACAATGAGACGCCAAGCACCTAGCGAGAAACGGCGTTTGAACGATTTGCTCAAGCTCCTTCCGGCTGTTATTTACTTCAAAATTTAAAGCGCTCTAACTTTCTCATACTGCTTTATAGAGACTTGGTGCAAGAAGATAAAATGTTCAGGACATCGAGAGCTTCAATTTGATTTAAAATTTGGCTATATTTGAAAAAAATTGAAAAATTGTCATTTTTGACTATTGGCCTCCGATATGGCACTGAGGCAGGCGTCCACAGTTAAACACCAGGAATTGCAGTGAAACACACGCACACATCTTCCTTTCATATGTGCAAATTGACACACCGAATTTGGTTGGAATAGCTCGGCTTTCACCCGACTTATGGACCATTATATTCAAAAATTTGAGAAAATGGCGTATTTTGAGGCAAAACGCCAACGCGGTGACCAAAAGTGTGATCTACTCCCAAGCAGCAGCAGGGATTGTGCGTATGCAAATTGAAGCTCTATTTGTGTACTGTGTTAATATCTATACGCGGAATTTGTGCACTGAATGGTTAGTTCAGGGCATGACGAAACATTTCTTCGGTGGCATTTTTGTAAGTCAAAATTTAGCAAAAACCGTCTTCATTAAATTTTGAAAATTTCTAGAAAATCGCAGAGCTAACGCAAAAACACCTCATATAGATATTAACACGCTATCTAGTTCAGATTAACATTTTGGCAAGCTATAGCTCATTTGCTCTTGCACAGCGCTCAAACTTTTGGTCACCGCGAAATTTTCCTAACTTTTTCGTTTTCCTATGTTTAACACATGTCGAGGTCACCTTTGGAGGGCTATTGTGAACGATATGGAAAGTTTTGCAACAAACGCAACTGTCTTGGTTTGGGGACCCATGGGGACTACAAAATATGTGAAAATGAGAAAAATTGGAGATGGTCGAAAATTCGCGACCCCCCCTTAACTTAGCTTATCTCACGCATACGTAGAGATCCAAAGCTGCAATTTTGCACACTTATGTATAATGATGAGACGCATAATGTAGCACAGTGGCTTGACTTGATTCAGCTCACAGCTTTCGCTAGCCTGGATTAAACCCTCCAAAAGTGTTCAAACAACCCATTTTTGGTGCTTAAAGAGGGATAACTTTCACAGACTGCATTTTTGAGCGATGACCCAATTATAACTTTCACTCAGCGTGATGTGAGCTTTCAAATGAGCCCAAGTTTATAGCGATTGGAGCAACTTTTATTTTTCGGGATATGGAACAACGTGCCGCTGGAACAACGTGCCGCCCAAATCCGCATAATTGATACATATTCGCGTTCTCCTGAACGAGACCTTTCATTTGATACCAAACTCGACTAATTTTCGTTTATTTTTGCTTTTCCTACAGTTTCTAAAATTTCTGAAAATTGAAATTCTAAAATTTTAGGATTTTTTTGAAAATTTTTGAAATCTCTGATTTTTGAGCTTTCAGAAAAAATACACATTGTCTTACTTAACTTGAATAATAAACTCTCCACAAAATTCACTCTTTTGATCCAGTTTAAGTTTGCTAGACTATAGAAAAGAATATCGTAATCTCTGTTCAAACTTTTTATGTCAGATCGTTACCTCAATGGGTAAACATTTCACGCTAATTACGCAGTGTTAATGAAACGGAGTTACACATATTGAATCATGTATATTTATCGCGAACTGATTATGGAATCGAATGGCACGTATTGTGAATAGCAGTACGTAAGCATTAAAATTAACACCTGAAAATACACAAATAATAATTAGTCAATATGTTAATGTCAATTAGTATGTAAGAGTTAGGAATCTCATTGAACCATCTTCTAATGAACCCCACAAAAGCAGTAATTTTAAGAAATGAATGTCTTATGATTAAGGTTAATCTTTTTTGCAGGAAACGGGTGCTTTCCTGTTCTCAGAGTGCCAAAAGTCCTCATTCCAAGCCTAGTTAGAGGTAAACCGAATATCCATGGAAGAAACGTGTTGCATTGGCGATTTTTGTACTGCGAGGCAGAAAATCGCCCAAAACTCATATTCGGTAAAATTCTAGTCTTGCTAAACTTATGTGCGATCAATCTTATCCTAGCTTGCAAAACGGTCAAAAAACACGCCATTTTCAATTCTCCAAACCAAATATCACCTAAACTTAACGAAGTTCTAAATTTTCGTCTAGAAAGCCATCCGAAGTGAGTAATGGTTGCTGGGTTTGATTCCCGCACCTGTATCCTGCTTAAGGGGGGGGGTCGCTTTGGGTCAAAATCGATAGTCACGGATTTCGCTCATTTTCACACGCAATATAGGTACATATGTTCTCAAAAACAAGACAAAACATTAGAGTTCGAAATCAAACGGTGGCAGAGATATTCAGCAATAAAGTTGGAAAACTTGAAAATCACTGTGATTTGCCCTCCAAGGTCATGCTGAGACAGAACGGCAGCGAAATTTGGGTCAAGTAATATGGCAAATTAATTCTGCGGGTTGGCTAATATTTTAATACCAAAATGACTCCGGGATATCCAGCCAGTCGTTCACAGTACATTTTTCAATTGTGAACTGACCCTTTTTCATCTAACTGTGCCCTGAAACTTTAACTTGCTCTAACTTTCAGATACTAAATTTCAGACACATAGTTCTATTAGAAAAGTTGTCCAGCTCATCAGTAGCTATCGAATGATACCCAATTTGTCTATATTTTGAAAATTTCAAAAATTGACTTTTGTGACCTATAAAAGATCAAAGGAGCCGACACGGCAGAAAAGATATACCTTGAAGCATTTGCCTTTGCCATAATGTCTGGCAGGCATTGAGAGTTTTATGTGCCAATTTTGGTGACTTTCGAGTGGGTAATGAGGGAGAAATTATTAAAAAAACGTGAAAATTGTGCAAAATGATGATTTTTGGCAAAATTAGCACATTTTGTGGCAAGTTTTTTGAGAGCACTACAAACGGTAGAAATTTGCAACTACTGTCATAAGAATTCTGTGTATGCGTTGAGTGCAACTACCTATAAGCGATTTCTGTAGCTTTTGCCAATCGTGCAGGAGGGGCGAAAATGTTTTGCTGGACCTGTTTTTCGTGGTACAAAAAGCACCAATTTTCCGAAATTTTGACTTTGAAAAATCGCCAAAAATCCGACACTCAGCAAAATTGTTTCATAAGGGTTATTTGCACTCTCTCATATGTCCTTAACATGTACAACAAGGTTGCAGCGCTGTATCTTGCATACAGCGAAAAAATTTTCTGCCACAAACTTTTTAACCTAACTTTTTCATTTTCCTATGTTTAACACATGTCGAGGTCACCTTTGAAGGGCTCTACAGCACGATAGAAGCAATATTACGCAAAACGCACCTGTCTTGTTTTGGGGACCCATGGGGACTACAAAATATGTGAAAATGAGCAAAATCGGAGATGGTCGAAAAATCGGCCAAAAAGCGACCCCCCCCCTTAATGGGTTTAACCCATTTGATTCCGGTTCACCACGGAAGTGCCCTGCCCAGATTCACATCAGTCAGAGCCTTATTCCTGTGGTCTCATTCCCGTCTCAATCCCTTATCCTGTGGAGGCTGTCGCCTCCGTTCTGTCTATGTCAATTATTCTACCCCTATAATTGGTCAATTTAAATACTAATCTAGAAAAGAGTTGGCAACCCTGGTACCCTGTACCTGCACTGTACCTTGTCAATATAACTGATCAATATCTGTTTTGTCTTACAGCTAGTAACTTTATTATTAATATTGTCCTTTAAATTGTATCGAAGCCTATTGTTAAACAATAAACTGTTGAGCATTCAACTGAACTTAGGGACAGTTTTCCTGAAAAATATCCTGTTGCTATTTCATTGCTGAAAAAGATCCTGTTGCGATCTCACTGCTGTGAAAGATCCTGTTGCGATCTCATTGCTGCGAAAGATTCTGTTGCGATCTCATTGCCGTATAAGATCCTGTTGTGATCTCATTGCTGAAAAAGATCCTGTTGCGATCATATTTCTCGACCCCAATCAACCAAAACAAACTCCCGACGACAACAACCCTAACTAGGTCGGACATACTGATTTCTGATTCTGGACACATCACCTTTCAGAGATCCGGTATCTAAGTCTGCTAGTTTCTAGTGGACGCGCTCACCTTCCGTTGTAATCTAGCGAGTTTATCCGAGAAGACCCCAAGGAGGAGATAGGCAGAAGAATCCAGTTTTAATCTCACTCGCTTCATTACACATATTAGTGTAGTGTGCTTTTAACCTGCCATTTAACCTTATGGTATTTACAACCTGGCTCTCCCATATTAATGTTTTAAAACCTAGTTTTTTGTGTGCTTAAGGTACTGGAATGGCTTTGCGTAAATTTGACCTTACAGGCTCCAATTCATTATGAAAGTAAACATAGGTTAACGCGGGGGTTCCAAGGGGACAAGGGGTAAAGTTTTTGTAACTTTTCAATGGTTGCTTTAGTCTTGGGAGTTTACATTGCTTACAAGCAGCTGAATAGTGTTTCCTGTTAAATCATACACATAAGCAACATGCTAACAACATTAAAATGCAACAGATTTAGTTTTTGGAGAAACTGCTGCTATTTTACATTGCAGGTGCAAACCGCCAACGTAAATCAGCCGTATGTAAACTATTTGTAACGTTTCGTAGAAACTACGTACGTATAGACAAGAGATATGCAAAGCTCTTTTTCTGCTCGTTCACATGGTGGATTCAAATTGAGTATATAAAATTTAAATAAAATTTTGATTATTTGCGAATGTGCAAAGCCATGATGGCAGCAAGCAGCTTATTCACTCTCATACATCAAAATTTTGTGCAATGACAGTTTGCCAACCAAACGTGTTTCACCAATAGTTTTGTCGTGTTTGCTTCATTTATACCAAGTTTAGGTAGAAAATCCCGCTAGTGGTACTCCAACTACCTTAAAACAGCTTTTTTCGTCGCTTTGGTTCGGGACATATACAGTAAATCAACTACGTCACTTTCAGTGGGTATATTTTCGAAACCGACGGAAATAACCAGTGGTCACTACGGTCTAGGTGACCTATGGACCACTGGTCAAACCCCCTAAATCAGCGCTTTTCGGCGTTTTGGTTGGGCGCATATATGTAAATCGACTATGCTCGTTTCAATGGGCATATTTTCGAAACCGACGGCAGTGACCTCGCTGGTCACTACGGTCTGGCCTAGTGACCACTAGTCAAACCCCCCTAAAACAGTTTTGTTAGGAAGCATACTCGACCAAAAATTAGATAGAGGACAAGTAGGAAAAATGCTCCTTGTAGACGCATGAAAAAGTTAATAATTTAAGTTATGAGCTATGATTGCCAATATTTAAACGAATAATTAGAATGGGATCTGATCGCTTACTTTATGGAGAATGGCTGCGTTTACGAAACAAAAGATAAGTTGAATATTTTTATGTTCTTAAATTGTAAGAGGGTCATTGAAAAGGAGGCGTGAAAGGTTGTTTGGAGCTAAAATTTCATTTCTACAATTTTGATATGTAAATTTAATTGGTTTCCTTGTAATGTAGTGTAACAATTAGTTTCAATGAGCTGCAATAACTAGTTTTGTTTAATTCAATCTTGTTTTATTCTATGTATATATAGTATTTTCTCTAAATTTTGTTTTCAAAATATACTTTAATTCTTTTAACGATTGTTTTCGTACCACGAAAGAAAGTAAACTAAACCACCACAACGAAGCCCATCTGGGATTTAAATTTAATAGCTTTGTGTCTGGCCGTTTTCTTCTTTCTTTCAGTCGACTAAAATTGCACAATGGGGAGCCTGCGATTTGCAGGCTCCTGTGCCAACGATCCTTGTCCATGGTGCCCATCCTTTTCAAATGGGAAATCATCATCCATTCAACCATCCTCATCCCTAAGCTAAGCTAAGCTCTGTTTTACTATTTAACATAATTAGTTATATTAAGCTACATATCAATAGACATGGAGGGTGGAAAAGGTCCCTCTGTGTCTATTGAGCCTAAAATATTCCGGATAAAATATTTGTAAGACTAAGTATGAATATTTTATTAATCAATTATTAAAATAATAACTGCCCATTACACTAACTCGAACGCATTTCCATTAGGTGAGCTGACTGGGGAGTTGGCTGGGTGCGCTCCCCGTTCCGCAGCTCAAAACATGAAAGTTTCAAACTTGTCTGATGGCAGTCGCCATCAGCATCAACTTTTAATTGAATTAACGTGGTTCAGCAGAACCAGCATTTCCACCCCTCCTTCCTAAATAATTACTATTGCGTTAACCGAGATTTGCAAGGAGTTGGCCGCCCTGCAGGGGAGACCCTCTGGGGTGGTGCCAACGGGTGAGCACGAATGCACAATTAGCAGCGGGTTCACTTCTGTTTCGGCAGTAGCCTTGATGACGCCTCGGGTAATTGCATGAAGCAATTATTCAGTGCCAGATCATGTATCCCTTTTCCCTTTTGAAAACCCAAATTTGATCTGGCACTACCCCTTCAGGCGAAAGCGACTGGGGTGTGGCGAGAAGCAAAAAAAAAATATTTAAACGTGTCAAGGACAAGATTTAGAAAGTTTAATATGAGCCAGCTTCTAAATATAAGTAGAGGACAAGATGTAAACGGCTAACATGGGCAGCTACGGTTCTCTTGGGCTAATATTGACGCATATGAAATGTCTAATATATTTTGTATAAACAAAAGCTTTCTTCATATAGTCAAATTAGGTTAGGACGGTTTGCGTATGCAAGGACGGTAAGGATGGATGAGATCTCACTAGGTGTACAGTAGGGCGGAGATGCCCTACTGTCATATTTCGCTTATTTTTTAAAAAGATTCTTCAATCAAAATTAACCCTTGTTTTCGCTAAAATTGCCCCATTAGCCTATAAATTGTGTTTGAAATAGTATAACTGTCAGTGTTTGTGCAAAGATAGATCATGCATTTCTCTATTTACGCTCAAAATTCTTTTTCAAAAGTTTGTCAAAATTCTATTGGCTGGAGGCCTGTCACGTGACTTCGTAAACACTATGGCGGCTTCTAGTGTTCTCTCACTCAGTCTATGCTTCGCGCTTGCTCCAGTCGGTCGGTTCTTGAGTTTTCCTCTGGCTTTAAAATATATGCTAGTCACTGTTTTCTTTACTGAAATTTTGGGGTTCCCGAGTGCCTTGGAAACTCGGAGTAGAAAAGTACAAGGCCTCTGATCTGGTGATAGGTCAGACGGGGGTTCCCATTATTTGTCCGCTGATTTACCGTATTTATATTTGCTATTATTTTATGGTCAACTCTTCCATATTCCTGTATTTTTCATTGCTTCTGAAATTCCTGTTGTTGTTGCGCCGTTTGCCCGTCCGAGCATAGCGCAGCGGGCCTGGAGGGCCCGCCATGGTCCAGAGGAGTGGTTCCCAGTGGCGATATTGGGTATAGGTTAGAGATCATTTGGGTAAAACAGTTAGTGGCAGCAAGTAGAGATAAAACCCGGGAAAGGCCGATGAGATCAAGTTACAAGCTCGGCGATCAGATGCAGGCCGCCTGATGGCGCCTTGCATGTGAGGTGAATCTGTCTCGGCGACCGCAGCGAGGGCAGGTTAGAGGGACGGTTCCACAGGACTGTTCATGCCGAGCCCAACAGTCCTGACGCTGAAATTCCTGGCCACAGCTCCCGCACCTGAAGGATAGCCCACACCGATCGTCGTGGCGGGCCCAGTTTTTCTTCGTTATGGATTTTTCACACTTGTTGCAAATGACCCGTCTGGGATCACCCGGGTCCGGTCGGTTGCCAGAGAGGCCCCGGCACCCAGGGGAGGTCCGGACGGCTCCGGCTGGGAGGTGGTTTTCGATTCTCGCTGCTCACCATGTGCAGCATTGATATGGCGAGAGATGGTTACATGGGATCTTCTGGAAACGCCACAGATGTTACACTGGTAGACTTTGGTGGATCCCTTCATGATCATCCGGAATAGGGACCCGGAATTAGCGGGCTCTGGGGTGCCCGGGGGTCCCGGCGACCCCGGGACAGGATGCGGCTCCCCATCAGCAGCACCTTGTCGTCCCTCCGTAGAAGGAGGTGGCTTCAGCTTACAGTACCTGCCAACGTGGATTTTCATCCCATGGGTCGAGGTAAAGCTTTTATAGCAGTGAGTGCACGGGTAGCCATCAGAGGTAGCTGCTGTGGCGGCATGGCAACGCTGCAGATGTCGGTCCAGCAGTAGCTGGGAGTCGAAGCCCTCCCCACAGCTAGGCTCCGGGCATGGGAATGGTCCATCTGATCGTCGCATAGAGGTCGTTGGTCCCCGGGTAGAGTTCTTCCAGTAAGCCCTGTCCTGAGCTTGGAGGGGCCAGTTTTGAGGGCTGACACCAGGCAAAGCCCTGGCAACCTCCCTGTACCAATCCATGATCTTCTTCAAATTCCCCCGATGCTCAGTGGGGGGGTTCCTGTCTTCAGCATGCCCGAAGGCCAGCTGGAAGGGGGCTCTGGACGCAGGCATTCTAGCAATGTGACCCATGAAACCAGCCGCCCGTCGCCTCACCAGCTCCCTGACGTCCGGTACACCGAATTCCTCCCACAGGTCCATCTGTCGGACCTGCATCCGCAGTCCCTTGATGGATTTAAGACAGTAGTACCAAAACTGCCTCAGGTCGTTCATCTGCCGTCTGTTCACCATTTTCGCTTCAATTCCGTATAGGAGGACGGAGGCAACGCATACTTGAAGAATCCGTCCCTTGGTCCAAGCGGTGAGGCCTGATCTCCATACCCCTTTTAGCCTTCCGAATGCTAGGGATGCCCTGTTCGACCGGGATCCGTGCTGCTCCTCTCCCCAGATCTCCTCTCCTACCGCCTGAAGCCGCCAATTTAGGATGATGTTGACCGTTTTGGAGAAGACTTCCAGCAGCACTATGCCTCTCCAGTTGTCCAGGTCGGCGTACGATCCCTTGTTCTTATAGAGCGCCACCAGGATGGCATCGAGCCAGCCAGTTGGCAAATCCGGGACTTCTTCACCATTCTCCCACAGATCAAGTACGGCCCGATGAAGAGCTTTAGCCACGGCAGGTAGATTCTTGATGCACTCCGCCGGAATTCCAGAAAGTCCTTCGGCCTTCCCATTCTTTAGTCTCCTGATCGCCCGCTGGACCTCCTCCAAGGAGGGGGGGCTCCAGTCAACTGAATTCCTGTATCTGGGGAGTTCCTGCAGCACAGACCAATCCACTTGTCTGTTGATGTTGAGGATCCTAGCAAAATGTTCTCCAAGGCTGCCCAGCCTGAGATCACCGTTGCCCAAGGGCCTGAATTTCAGGCCGCTGGACGGGAATTCCTTGGCCAGCTCGTTGATCTGTTGATAGAAACCTCGTGGGTTTCCGTCCCGCCAGCTCCGCTCGATGTCTTCTGCCTTCTCTAAAAACCACTGCTCCTCCATCTCTCGAAATCTCCGCCGTATCCGATGAACCGTCTCCCGATACCTGCGTCGGGAGCGGACTGAGCGTCTGGATCGATAGAGTTGAAATTCCTTCTGTCGTTCCCGAGCAAGTCGTTGGATTTCGGTCTGATTTTCGGCCATCCAGGTCTTCTGAGTTTTCGTTCTGACCCCGATTTGATCCACTGCACATTCGCGGATTATCTCTGTAAGCCGGGAGATGTCCGGATTTTCCGCCTGAATTCGCCCATTGACAGCACGCAGATACCGGGCATTGACCACCGGATCCTTGAGGGCAGCCACGTTGATCTTCTACGGTCGGAGGAGCTTGGGAGCCAGAGGCGGCTCCTGGTCAGGACCGGTCGGGATAGCCAGATTCGGCCGCTGACGGATCACCACAGCCAGGAGTTTGTGATCTGAGCCTAGGCAGGTCTGATCTGTCCAAGGCAGGTCTCGCAGTTGTGCGCTGAACTCCTGCAGAACCAAGGACAGGTCCAGCATAGCCGGGTAGCCCCATCTAGGATGATACCAGGTGGCCAGGTGCGAGACGTTGAGTCGGTGGTAAGCGTTCGTGATCTGGAGCCCCTCCAGCTGACAGAACAGAATGAGACGGGTGCCCATATGGTTCCTCCTGTCGGACACACCATAGAGGCCAAGGACATCCGCCAATTCATCCTCATCATCCAGCCGCCGACCGACCCGGCTATTGAGGTCGCCACCGAGCCAGAGAAAACTCCTGCGAGGCATCTGCCCCATGACCGTAGACATGGACAGGAAGAAGGCGTCGATATCGTCGGTGCGGGCCTTCGCCGTTGGAGCATAAGCTACCATGACGTGCCAAGGGGGTTCTTTGCCAGCAGATCTGAGAGAGAGGGCCATCACACGCCCACTCCCGTTCCCAGCAGTGATGATCTGGGACCCTGCTGCCCGCCAGGCAGCCGCCGCAGCTGGGCTGAGGAGGACGGGAACACCGCCAAAGATGGCACCCGGCGTGTTGTGGTAGACTAAAGACCATCCCTCTTCCAGGTCCAGGGTACCAGAACCGGGTAGGCGGGTTTCGCAGAGACAGATTGCGTATAGGCCCTCCCGGACAGAGAGTTCCTTCAGCAACTGGACTTTTTCGCCGGTATTCCGGCGAGTGGACCGGGTATTGACCGTGGCGAGCTTGATGGACTTGGGGCTTCCACGCCGGGCACCACCGAACTGCATCAAGTCCTTTGACGCCACCAGGCGAACCACCGGGACAGTGCACGGATGACCATTCCGAGCACAACCGTTGCACCGACGCCGGCTGACCGAGGGCCCACGGGGTCCCTGACAGGGTTAGCCAGGCGTTGAGCCGGTGCCACTGGGAAGATGGGATCAGATCGTCCACCCGTCGCCAGGTGGGCCCTCTGAGCCCTTAGCCGCCGCCTTCGTTCCCTCCTCAGTTCCCTGTGGAGATCACCCGGCCGGCGTTGCCACCGCCGCCCTGCAGCCACCGTTGAGGCTGTCATCCCAGCATCACAGGTCCGGGTGAAAATCCTGTAATTCGTAAGTGTGTGTCCAACTTCATTGTAATTCCCCCTCCCTTTTCTTTATATTAAAATTTATAATGCGGCCACTTGGCCCAGTGTATTGTAGCTAAGTTTCAGATTGTTGTGTTCGGTAGGTAGGAACCGCCTATTTGGGGTTAGACTCTGGCCGTAGTTGGTTGAGCCGAAGTTTCACGAAATATTCGGTGTGTCTCAATTGGCGAGGCTTGTCGAGGTCCAGTCCAGGTTGCGTGTCCAGTCTATAGCGCACAGCAACTCAGTAAAGGTCTTTGGTTGCCCAATAACCAGTTTCTGGGGGACAAATCTTTACATAAGTAAGTATATATCGCCGGTGACTGTTCTAAATTTTATTTCCTGATTCAGGTTTATATTGGCTGCTTTTGTTAATAATTTACATACATGTATATACATACGTATAGTGAGATCTAGAAGCAACGTTGTAAAAACAAACAAATATTTTGCAGGGAAGTTGAAAAATCAGACAATATGTATTACATAATTTAAGCTTCTGATTTTTGCATAAAACGTATGCGCCAGTATCAATGTTAATATTCAGTCTTTTTTGGTTAAAGTTTAAAAATATGTCAGGCGTAACCAAAGTGAGCGTCAATATGAGCCCAAGTGAAACGTAGCTGCTCATATATGTCCTCTACTTATATTTAGATGCTGGGACGTATTAAACTTTTTAAATCTTGTCCTTGACACGTTTAAATGTTGGCCATCATAGCTCATATTAACTTTTTCATGCGACTGCAAGGAGCATTTATCCTACTGGTCCATTGATAGTTACCTACTGTTTGGCTTGGTCTTAGGTAATCTAAAGACATGCCCACAACCAGCCACATCCCACACAGCGTGTAGACTGTCCACATCCATAGTGAGAGTGAGTGAGGGCACAACATTAGTTGTAACGGGGAATTTGGGTGGGGTAGAAATTTTGGGTGGCCTTCTTTTTAGACCCCAAACCCTCCGCACGATCCGGGCCCCTGTAATTGGGGGGGGTATCCCCCCTCCAAAATTTTCGACCAAATTTACCCCCTCCCAGATTTTTGGACTATCCCTCCCCCCATAGGTGTACCTTGAGAAAACGTTGGGGGAGGGGGTAGCCGAAATTAGGGTAGGTGGGGTCAGCCGTTTTGAGGTGGGGTGGGGTCCGGAAAAATCGCATTTGGGGGGGTAAAAAATTTTTTGGTCAAAAATTTAGAAAAAATTCGTAAATTTGCTAAAAAAGCGTTATTTCCAACTAAAAATCAACAATATTTCTTCATTTTTGCTCATTTGTTCGAAAAAACTTGGATTTTTTGTAAAAATTTCAAATTTTTCCAAAAAATTTCCAATCTTTACTAATTTTGAAGCAAAATTTTCAAAATTTTGAGGGTGGGGTCTGGCAAATTTGGGTGGGTGGGGTCTGGGATTTGGCCATTTGGGGGTGGGGTCTGCCTCCAAAATTTCGAGGGTGGGGTCGGCACTTTTCCATTGGGGGGGCGGGGTTCCCCCCCCCCCCCCACCCCCCCCCCCAGGTATATACACCTATGCTCCCCCCACTTTTGGCTACCCCCCCCCCCCCCGAACCCCCCCAACGATTTTTGGACCCAAAAAGTTAGCTAAATTTGGTCGAAAAATGGTCATTTTTTGAAAAATTTTTCTAAAATTTTGGCCTAAAATCGCTTTAAAACGGTGCAAAAACGCCTAAAACGTTATGAAGAAGCCTTATTTTGATGAAAAAAGGGCTAAATTACAGAAAATTTTGCATTTTTTGGCCATTTTTTGAATTTTCTGAGGTCCAAATTTTGGGGGGGGGGTTCGGGGGGGGTACTCCCCATCACATTTCGGGGGTCGACCACTCAATTTCCGAAGTTTACCCCCCCCCCCAACCAAAATTTCCAGGGAAACTATGGGCATAGCATAGGTGCATAGGTGTGTTGGGGGAGGGTGGGGGGTGGGGGGGACCCCTCCCCCCAAACGGAGTGGTCGCAAACCCCCCCCCTAAAAATTTTTTCCTACCCCTCCCCCCAAATCGATTTTTTCAGACCCCTCCCCCCTAAAAATTTTCAAACCCCTACCTAAATTTTTGAAAATTTTTAGCTAAAAATTCGAAATTCCAAAAAATTCCAAAAATTGACGAAAAATTGCTAGAATTCGTTTAATTAAGCTAAAAATCGTTAAAAGTATATAGCTGTAAATTGAGAAAAATTTTTATTTTTTAACGAAAAACCGACTTTTTTCGAAATTTTTCGCCGACCCCCCCTAGAAAATTTTTCTTACCCCTCCCCCAGTGGCGGATCCAGGATTTTGAAAAGGGGGGGCCCGCTGAAAAATTTTTCCGGGGGGGGGGTAACCAAATTTTTCCGGGAGGGGGGGGGTAAAAATTTCTTTTTCCAGGAACAAAATATTTTTACAAGAATATACAAGAATACAAGAATTTTATTTCCAAAGTTATAAGTAACGGAAAAGACAACGCAGACAGATTCACGATTTATTCAAGTATATATATATATGTACCAGCGATACAGACGGAAATACAATGCGTAGATATATTTTACAAGAAAATTAAAATTGTGTATGGAAAGGGTAGTTAACTTGCCAATTTGAAAACAACTATATATATCCCGTGAGTGAAGCAAAGCATGGAGAATTTACACAACAAGTACACGGGGGGTCTGGGGGGGCAGAGCCCCCCAGAAGTTGAAGAATTTTTTGAAATTTGAATAAAATCCGTCATGCAAACTTTTGAAAAGATTAAATAAATAAAATGGAGATATATACATGTACATATAGTAACTTACGAAATGAAAAACTTGCAGTAAAATAGTATATACAAGGAATGGTGACAATAAATAGGACAAGTTACAAGGGCAAGAAAGATAATGTACAAAACGGGGGTCTGGGGGGCGGAGCCCCCAGAAGTTGAAGAATTTTTTGAAATCGTGGAAAATTCAGCAATTCAAATGTTTAAAAAGAATAAAAAGATTAGTTAAGTAAGACTTATAATGAGATATTGAGTTGTATAATCGATCAGTGGAAAACCAAAACGGGAATTGGATGCTTTTCTGAATTTTTCACTTATATACACAATTTATTCTAGAGCACTTTTAGAAGCTGCCAAT
>JASAND010005401.1:0-20256 GCA_030248195.1 Trissonchulus latispiculum
TAGCTTAAGATCATTAATTTTTGACAGCTTAATATCGTTGACAGGTCATGACAACTAACTGTCAAATTTTGACAGGTGATCCATTAATGGAATCCAAAATTAGCCCAAACAGGCACCAATTGTGCAGCCCTATACTACTTAGGATTTTAGGCTAATTAGAATTTAGAGATGAAATCGTAGGCAAACGAGAGTGGACTGCGTAAGGCAGCCAAGTGTCCTAGAACCCGTATTTGTATACTACTTGCATGGGATATGTAATGGAGCTTCGACTAGAATACACCCAAAATGACTGTTTCCTATTGGGGAGGCGGATAACCGGACATACACCTCCCCGTTTGTTATCTCCAACAAACAGCCAATCAGATTGCAGATAGAGGTTGGTGGGTACTTATTTGGAGCACTAAAGACCCAACTGTGTGGTGTCAGCTTACTTTCAAAGGGAGGTAAAGAGGCAAATGGAAGGTGGAAGGTCGCCAGAAAAGGTCCTGTTTGGGAGTAGTGGAGATAGGCGAAACGTTTCATCTGGGAGGAAGTCACTAACAAACAATATGAGTTACTTCTGGCAATCTCTTCCGCCAAATTGCGACCTTATAGATAGCAACGTAACATTTAAACGGACAATATTAATTACGTCCCTAAGTTACGTACAGATAAGCAGGCATAAAAGCAGACTAACTGAAGGCTGCTTACCCCACAGATTTGTTGAGCATCCAGAGGAAGACAGACAAGCGAAGTTACAAGAGAAAGTTCTGGAACCCAGTTGGCAAGAAGGTCAAAACTACAATCAATAAAATATCGACAATTTAACAAAACCAGACTAAATAAATTCATCAATAGCAGGTCTAATAAAATTGGCTATCATGCTAAGAGCACGAAACTGTAAACCGACCAAAAGGAAGAACCTATTATCTTCGCCAAAACAAACTTATTACAAATTTCATTTCACCAAAACAGAAAATTTTCAACACTGAAACAAGCACGAAAACAAAGAACCAAACAAACATTGCAAATACAAAAGTATGTATTCTGAATACAAAATATACATACCTGGTCTGTGGTTCTTCATCAAAGGACTCGGGGGAACTGTCACAGTCCAGAGTGCAGGACAGGTTCAGTTCAAGACTGCCCATCCGTTTGGTCGTGGCTCGCCTGAGCATCAGGGAACGACGTCGACGAAAGCTTTGAATAAAACGTAGATGACTGAGTCCAGCCAGGTCTTGATCGCTCAGAGGGCGCTGACGCTGAGAGGGCGGCCCACGCAGACCATTGATTAGCCTTCGTTGCTGACCAGATTTCTTCAATAGACGAAGGGATAGGCCTGGAGGTGGACGCCGGGTGGCGGCAAACGTAGACGCCGAAGAGCAAGAGGAAATTGGACGCGTCGCATCCAGCAGGTCTGCGTCACCATCTATCATGGTGAGAGACGCTTCATCCAACCATCTGGGTCTGTTGTGTTCCAGGTTACGGAAGTCACCAGAGGGCGGACAGTTGGCCACACTGTCTACACTGATGACCGGACTCAGCGGAGGCAACGGAGGAATGCAGAGCAACTGATCCAGAGAAGGCATGATTGGTTGATCCTTCTCCTGATCCTGAATCAGTAACTGTCTCACTGCGGCGCTGGAGGCTGCCGCACCTTCGCTCATACGTCGTTTAGGGTCAGCAGGAGTACCGTCATGGAAGTGGCTATTGCCAGTCAAAATGTTCAGGTTACCCGACTGACAGGGCATGCCCGTGGGGGCCAGGGGGTCAGACACACTATCCACAAAAGAGAAGGATGAAGAGGGGGGTTGGGGATGGTGTTGGGTGGAAGGAGATCGATGCGGGGATCTCAGTTGATGTACATGATGATGATAATGATGATGATGATGATGATTATTTAAATCCTGACCAGACGGATGATTATGTTTATCTGTCTGGGGCTTCATCTGACTGCTGGAGTCAGCCGGACTGAGTGACTGCTGCTGATCACCCAGACTCACATCAGACGAAACAGGATCGTCCACAGACAACTGTTTCTCGCCAGTCCTATTCCGTGACAGCCGACTACGAGACGGAGTCGAGAGAGCGGGGACTGGCAGGGGCGCCTCTGTCGTTCCCACAGATCTGGTTCGATACCGTGGCGAAGTAGTGTCACTAGCTGACAACTGGACAGATGTAGTCATGACAGCTGGACTGCTGCAGTCCTCTGAAATGGACTCCTGCTGGCACAGTTCACAACTGCGACAGGTGCGTACCGTTTCCTGTGATCCCAGATTACCATTACCATCAGCATTACCAGTAGTCCCATTGGCAGCCGATTTGGAACAGGAGGGAGAAGCCGACGGTGTATAGCAACCACAGCTGTAGACGGAAGACTGACAGCCAGTGTTGTTGGCCTGATCAAATGTGATGGAAACCGGACTGTTAAGCTCAGAAACGGAGGCAGACTGAGAACAGGGTCCAGGACCGTCAGCGCCTCGCTGATGAGCCGAGTTCCCTCCTCCCGTTGGGTCCGGAGGGCTCCGGCCACTGCCTGAAGCAGGACCAGCAGCCGGACAGGATTCTATAGGATGATGGAATTCCAGATGGGATATGGGGGTTTCCCAGCCCAGTTCGGCCAGGATCTGCCGACTTCCAGGGCACTGTGCCAGCGTTGAGATGGCATAGAAGGCAGTCCTAAAACCTCGAGCATTAAAGATTAGTGAAAAATCAACACTTAGCATGTAAACTTATAAATAAATCATAAACATTCATGCTTTTTATAATTTTGCGCAGTCAAATAACATCAGGAGCATGGTGTTCAATACTACAAAACGTGAAATACACAATCAAGTCGTAAGTTAAGCGTACCCTGCTACAGAAAAGACAGAACACTCTTCTGCCAACTGCACAATCAGAGGGATAGCGGAAGCAGGCAAAAGGGCCAAACCTTCCTCCACACTTCCGATGTGAGCCTGAAATTAGCGGACAAGAAGAGCACTATAAAAATCGGCAATTTCTATAGCTGGGATCGAAAGACTGGCTTACTTCCATTGGGGGGAAGGTGCCCCCCCCAATTCGAACAGCCCTTCCCCCCCCCCCGAATTACGACCTCACCCCATAAGCCAAAATATTTTCAAATTGTACTATTTTTACCCAAAATTTACGAAAAAGTTTCCGGCCCCGCCGGATTTTTAACGACATTTTTGCTATTTCAGCTTTAAAATAACAAAAATTAGTCACTGTTTAGCAATTTTTAGCACTATTTACACAAAAACACCTAAACATTCGAAAGTTTTTTAAAAACATATGCCCCCCCCCATTTTCAGCGAGCCTCCCCCATATCGCCCCCCCATACATTCTAGCCTGAAACCCAGGATGATGCATTTCGAATGAGTATAATATCATTACCTCAAACACTACAAAAGTCATACGATAAGACTCTACATACCAAAGCCCATATGGCTGCTTTCATCTGTAGTATGTTAGAATCCGAGTTCAATGGTAAATTTTGAATCGTATTTATAAGCTCGCTGATACAGTCCTAAAGGCATAAGCAGCATAAGCAACATAAGGAACAGCATAAAATTGCTATTGTTAAAATGTTTTATTCAAACAGAAAATAGTTATGAACTAATAAGGGACCAACAGCATGAAGGTGCATTCATAGTAGCGAACGCATACAGACGCGCGTCGAAGTGCGTAAACGTGCGCCGACGCCTCAGATTGTAACACGCCGTTTTAACCGTTTAAAAATAATTGTAGCATATTCATGCTCACGAACGCATGCAGACGCTTAAGGTGCATTCATAGTTCCAGCCGCAAGCAGACGCGTGTAGACGCGCGTACGTAAGCGTCTGAATGCGTTCGTGAGCATGAATACGTTAAAATTATTTTTAAACGGTTAAAACGGCATGTTACAATCTGATGCGTCTACGCACGTCGACGTGCGTCCCTCTGCGTTCGCAACTATGAATGCACCATTACATACACTCGTCGACGCGCGTCTGCTTGCGTCTGGAACTATGAATGCACCTTGAGGCACCGTCAAGTGAACAGGAGCAAACTGTTCTGACATTACCAGCTCCGTCATAATATTCGGAAGAAATACAGTAGAATGTTTACAACTCTGACACTCTCCTCGAGTGAGGCCCATGCATGTGTACCTCCTCCCTTCTAACCTTTAAGGAAAGAACCCCTTTCTAGAACTCGAAAATCTCTCCATCCAACGCAGAGAAGACGTTTTCTCAGTCAGCAAACAGAAACACTGTCAATTAGAAAAGTATGACCACAGTACTGAACTATATAGTTTATAGAACTTGATATTGTTACCTGTTCACACAGGGCTGTTAGACCGTGTTGAGAGTGTGCAAGAACACTGTACAAATGATATGGCAACAAAACGGTGGCCTTTCGAGACTCTCTAGAAAAGGAACAAACGGAACTGAAACAACATAACCATACGTAAAAAGGTATCAGGGTATGCTTAGGGTCTTTTCGGAGGGGAGGGGAGTTTTCGAGGGGGGAATTTGTTTGCAAACATGAGCGAAAAATGGTGGAGGGGGGAATTTGTTTGCAAACATGAGCGAAAAATGGTATTTTGGCGTGTTTTGCATGGTGAATCGTAAAACGTTCTCCAAAATGCCAGGATTTAAGCTAAAAACCACCACCCTGAAGTATTGGGAAATAAAGGTAAGCATCCATACATCTTTTTCGGTAGGGCAATTTTTAAACAAATCTGAAATGCATATGTAAGTTAAAAATAGCGAAGGGACCAATTGTAGTATAATTACTTCTGTTAATTCCTCCAATATCTTGGTTTCAAAAACCAAACAGAATCTAGCTTTTCCTGTCTCTGCAATTGTGATTAGTGTCATAAATGTGAATACCTTGAATTGCATCGTCTAGGAAAGCTTCCGTCAGGGTTTCGTTGACACTGAGTCAAGGCTTCTTGCAAACGCTGCTCAACAATCTCCACATAGGAGCTGTTAAACTCCTAAACATAAAAACCACAGTGTTACAGTGTCATGGAATACGATAACAATCTAAAAACTGTGAACTCTAAAAAACTCTAAAAATCGTAAACAATTTTGAGAACTCATTTTCGCCAGGTGTGCTCCGGTTTTTCATTCAGCCAGCTTTAATTTGACAATTTTGAAGGTTACCATCGGAGTGCCTGCGAATTTTCACTGTATGGAGATACTTCACTATCTGCCATTGAGGACTGGAGTGGGTAAACATTTTCGTTTCACTTCCCGCAACAGAACAGCTAAAGGATAAGGGGTGTTTGCCTGTTTCTCTCAGCAAACAAACATCTTTTAGAGCCGAGCCGATACCTTGGTTCGGGACTCGGACTCCTTTTTATGAGATTCGACCCGACCGGATTCATGCCCACCGGACCTCCAGGACCGGCCCGGCCCCGGCAGACGCTGAGCCTTCTGACTCGACAGTTATACATTTTGTCTCATCAACCTACAACCGCATAACCCTAATAAGCTTTTCAGGCTCTTTAGGCTAAGAAATTAAAGAATATTAAAGAATACAGCTCTCTCCCCAACCTTCTCCCAATAGTCTGCAATGAATCTTATTATAAGAGTGAACCAGTCTTCCTGTTGAAATATAGTAACGATGCTTTGACAAGAATAAACGAGCGTTCCCCGTAAAGAGGAAAATGCGGGAAAATCCGTGTATTCTGATTTCTGGCCGACACATTGCTACTATGTATACGTAAATAAACGAACAACCTGGTGACTCACTCTTCTAACCGAATTTTGAACTCCTGCTTTCCCCTAGAACAGTTTCGCCTGTTTCCTTTTTCAACAGTACAAACCTGCTTCCATCTTATCACTTCACTGACAAGAAAGCTATCATCACTAGACGAAGGATCAAAAAAGAAGCAAGACATTAGCATGGTCCCAGTCTTTCCAAGAGACAAAAGCGTCGGCCTCACACAGCAGAAGATAGCTCGATAGTCCTGCAAACGTATGTAACAAGCCATAATTATGCAAAAAACAGTTTGCAACAGTTTGTACCAGCGCTAAAAATAATCTTAGGTTTTACCCTGTACTGCACCAATAAAGTTTTAAGAATAGCAGCAGAATAGCAGAAGGTTAACTACTATTGATTTCCCACTCAAAAATCTGACTTAGCATTCTGGTATTCTGCGGCTATTCCTCAACATTTTTGGTGCAGTCCGGGGTTAGTGTGTTACGAAAACTGAACCAACTGTATGTTTAATACAGATCCTGAAATAAAATTTTTATCCGTTTGCCGTTTGTCCGGCCAGGGGCGGATCCAGGGAGGGGCTTAAAATTTTGAAATTTTCGCGGTGCAAAGAATTAACGATTTGAAGACCGTCTTTTATTGCAAAAAACAAAAAGCTGTTCACCCCTGGTAGAAAAATCTGTCCCGTCGGGACCCGCACCCCCCCCCCCCCACAAAATCCTGGATCCGCCAGTGTGTCCGACTGTCCCTAGACCAATTCTACCAAAACTGTGATTATTTGCCGCAAGAGTTGATCACTTTCTTAACCGACAAGCGCTCAAGCGGACAAATAAGCATGACTAAATCACGCTTAGATCAATTAACAAATTCAAAGTTTCGTGTAGCGATATAAGCATAGCAAGCATCAAAGTTACTTTATTGGATAACCACACTAATATCGCCTTATTACAATGGTTGTAGGACTCCCTTAGCTCTGCACATGCGTAAATCAAAATATAGCTGGATGGATATTGTGTGCAGCAAGCAGCTAGAAAGGTTACCTCATCATGAAGTAATTCCTCCAGCAATTTGATGGCACTGCTAAGTACTAGCTTTGAGTGGTCTTGCAGTTGGCCCAGTATCAGCTCCAATACCCAAGATTTCATTTCAGCCGACACAAAGTGACGAACTACTTTCCCAAGGAACTCGGTGCAAAAGGCACGGCAAGACTACAATAGATAGAAACAGCAAAAAAATATCTAAGCAGCAGGAAATTCAATTGAAGTAATGAATTTAAACAACAAATCAGACACTGGCAGGATTCAAGTTTAAATAACGATCAATCCCACGAATTACTGAAACCTCTCAACTGTTCTAGATGTTCAGTGAACTCTGCAGACAAAAGCAGCTCTCTATCCTCATACAACAATGCATCACCAAAAACAAAACGCCTAACAGTAATCATTGTGTAATGGGGGAAAAGGGGAAAAATAACCATCTGCATACAAACCTCACGAGTAGATGTCAAGGCTTTGGTAAAGATAAGACTGACAGGATCTTTGGATCGCTTATAGTGCAGATTTGACACAATCAGCTTCACATAGATATCAGGCGTGTCTACACTGATCAGATCAAACAGTCTATAATTAAAAAAATTAACATGGACCCACACAATGATCATTAAGAATAGTTAAAAAATCTACAGGTATAGCTCAAGAATAGATTAGTTTCGGGTTGAACGTTCGTTGATCACAGCATCATCTGAGGAAAGATAAACCGAAACTAAGTGAGCTATAATGGTCTTTACTTCAGCCGACTGGAAGAAGTGTATGTTGTCCATGTTGCTTCAATAATAGCTACTACATACAGAGGCTGAGTTTGAATGCAAACTTCTTAAAGGCACATTTAAATTGTGCCTAGACATCTTAGTCGGTATCTGTAGCCCTTCGCTTGAAAGGTTGTGGGTCCAGCCTGAGGGCCGGTATCTGAGGGCCGAAATGCTCAGAAGTCAACTATAGCCAATCGCAAGTACTTCATACAGGACCATCAATATTTGGTACCTCTGAAATGTTCCCAACAACTCGAGAGTTCTTCTACCGAGAGGATACTGGGATAGCTCTCCAATAAACAAAAAATAGTCTCCAACTGGGCGAGACATAATATTGTTCATTTTTAGCAATCCTCTGTACAATCGATCCTAAAATGGAAAAAAATATTAAAAACGTGTGGCCACAATAACAATTTCAGGATTCCCCCGTCCCGGTAAATTTGAATCCAAACAACTCTGTAATGTACTGGCTACTCTCAGAGGGATTCATTAAAACACTGAAAATGATGCTAATACTGAACATTTAACTCACTGATGCCAAATGACTGTTCATTTCTACCACAAAGTTTTGCAGTAATGTTGTAATCTCGGATTGCTGAAACAAGCAAACCGCAAAAAATCTTGTAACAGTCGCCTACTTAATACGTTTCAGCCTGGTGGGATTGCGACTTTCCATTCCCTTTTCACAGAAAGCTACTAAAAATAGAATAGTACCTAGCGATCCATTCACCCCCCTTTCCCTTTTTATTAAGAGGGAAAATCACCAGAATACTAAGCTTATTTGAAAATGTATAAGCCGGAGATGGGAGAGAATCGAAAACAATTTTACTTCACCACACCATACCTGCTACCAACCATAGCCAGAAAAACTTTCGGGGGATGCCAACGTTTGCCACAGAGACGGGGACGGAACCCCCTCCCCAGAAGCAGAGAAAATTTTCCGATTTGTGACGTCGTGTGGAAATTTTTATTCGAATTACACGGGAAAAAGTTTGGGGTTTGTTTACAACTTAGGGGAAAACTGGTTCTTCCTCTTTTCAATGTCAACAAACAACTTTCTTCGCCCCACTTTAGCTCTTCTGTTACAACTCCTAGATACATACAAACCATGATTATGGTGTTTAACTTATATAACCTATACCTCTGCACAGTCGGCTACCACATGCATCAAATAGCATCCACAGCGAGTCTGTTGAGACCAACTCTCCGTTAGACTATCAAACAGATCAGCCCCTGGCCGGTAGTAGTCCAGCAGGACTGAAATGAATCTGAAACAAAGCAAAAAGCTTTAACTCCGCGTAATGCTTTTATTTATTTTGCATTTTCCCTGAAGTTATATTAAACTGGGCCTTTTTTACTTTTTGGGTCCCCCCCCACTCGGCCCCACCCTCACTTTTTTGGACTTCCCCACACTCACTATAAGGTGCCCAGAAAATGCCAAATTTTAAGGATTTTTGGTCAAAATTATCAAAAATTTTCCGGCTTCGCCGAAATTTTTTGCTCAAAAATCGCCTATTTTGGTACTCACACTCAATTTTTGAGCACTTTTAAGCATAGTTATAGCAGTATATGTAGAAAACAGGCTATTTTTACTGCATTTTTAGCGATTTTAGACCACTTTAGATTCCCCACCCCCACTTTTGGGTTTCCCCGGACTAGTGGGGGGGCTCCCCCCACACTCTCCCCACCCCCACTTTTTTCGCCTAGAAAAAGCCCAGTTAAATGCACCATAAACAATGAAATTTCGCATAAACAAAACCTCAAAATAGTAGAATTTATTCCACCACAACTAAAGCTAACATTTTATTCCACCACCACAGCTGGCACGTACATACTTGACAAAAAGTGTGGAATCTAAGCTGAGACCGACAGAGGCCAAACTGTTGGTGTGCTGAGCCAGTCTCACTTCCAACAGGACTGTTTCAATGGCATTCCAGATCCAGGTATCGCCAGCCTTCGCCGGGTTGCCCGAATGGTTCAGTACTCCGCTCTCCCGTATGAAGTTGATAACGGTAGGACCGCTCAGAACCGGGCCCTAAACAGCCACCAAAGTTGTTCAAGCCATAGATAGAGGAGCGGTTTGATGCGTTGCCGGACGACCTTCTCACTAGAGAAATGTTGCTAGACTGGCACCACCAGCAATGTGGTAGGATTTGTTAGGAAGGAAGCTAAAGTCTGTGTTAGTTAGTGCTCATCTAGCCTAGCCTAGTCAGCCATTTGTTATGCTTATATTCTTTATAGTTGCAGACGCAAGTAGACACGCGTAGTCGCGCGTCGACACGCATATACATGGTGTAGACTACATTCGTTTGTGGTGCGTGAAATTGGATGTGAACGTAAAACGTAACTAAAGAATACAAGTTTTAACGAAACACAAATTCTAATTACGGACCGTAAGGGTACTGTTGGCAAGGGCATAACGGGAAAGCATCATTTCCATTTGCATAGTCTTTGGCAGAGGTTCAGATCTAATCTCTTTGACCAAATTTTCCAGATTATAGACTAGCCAATCAACATGCCTATGGTAAACATGCAACATTATAACGCTGCTTTCCATGCACTTCAAAACTATACGTATTTCAATAATTTTTTGATATCGAAAATGCAATGTGTGCTAAAACCAAGTCATACATTATGTAATTTCTAACAAAACCACCCCAAGCTACTAAAACGACCAAAACTTAAAACGAGAAGAGTTTCTATTTATCTGTTCAGTTTCAACAAGGAAGGCTTAATCGAGATACCTAAATCAGCATGCGTTTGTCTACTAAAAAAGTACAAATTAAAACTATTCCTCATACAGAAACAGAAACACCTACTCATTACGCCGTGTAGCGTTAGGACTTTCGTGTTCTCGAATCACGTCAGAGACCCGCTTGACAAGGAAACTTTGGTTAAACACAAACTTGCACCAATCCAATGGAAGAAAGGTACCACACTTAACAAAGACAAGAAAAACCAGTTTATCAAACTACACACAAGGATATGCATGTTTGCAGCCAGCAAATTGTCAAATGCCTATGGTCATTTAAATAATTCAAGTAACAAGTAAAGGCAATTTATAAAAAATTTTCCTCTCTCTCTCTCTCCTCTTCCACCCTCTCCTTTTGAAGTGAAACCCCTTCCGTTTTCAAAATACTGACACGCTGGATCCGGTGGGAACCAGATTCGTAAAAAGAAATTCTAAGGTTCCAGTACTGCTGACTTAAGGTGCTGGTTTCCTTTCGGGTTTTTTTGACTCATACGGCTTTAGTCCTTTACGTAAATGGCTGAAACTTACGAAATAACCTATTTCCGTGCTCTTTAACATTCTGGAACCAGTCCCATATTTTTAGGCCAAAAGATAAGAAAGTTTTGGTTTTTGGCCTTACGCTCCCAGTAGATAGACAAGACACGGGATTGGTTGTTATGGCTGGAAAGAGGACACAAAAATGAACATTTTTGCTTTTACAACCTTTGAGCTATCTCCAGTGGTTAAGTCAGCATAAGCAAAAAACTGTTTAGGGTCAAAAAATGGCCATTTTCGAGGAAATCTGTTTTTTCAAAATAATTGCCACATAGTAAGGACAAAATTGGCTTATTTATACTCAATCGATGCAGCGTCCAAATGCCCATTTTATGAATGCCTATTAGCCGGACTTTATTGCTTTAAGCTAGAGATTTAGCCGAAAAACCATTTTGGCAAAACAGCGAATATTTAGTTTCGAACATCGATTTCTCAAAAACTACTCGACGGATTCCGGAGATTTTTGGCATAATTGAAGTTCGCACTTCTGCGGAGGGACGTTTTTCTTGGTTTTGGTTAAAACGTATCGAGTAGTAAGAAAACTCAATACGAAGTTGTGAAATTTAATGTTACCGTGCATTTGGCCGATTTTCTCGACGGTTAAGACCCTGGCTTATCCCTAGTGGGGGGGGGGGGTGGGGGGGGGGGCCGCCCCCCATTCGGCGACCTCCCCCCCATTCGAGGAGCCCCCCCCCATGAAAAGCCCCCCCATAAATCCCGACCTCCCCCCCCCATAACCCCAAAAATTCCCAAATTTTACCATTTTTACCTTAAATTTTCAAAAAATTTTCCGGCTTCGCCGGATTTTTGACTAAATTTTCGCTATTTTAGCGTAAAAAACACATAGAATAAGTCATTTTTAGCGATTTTTAGCAGTTTGTACACAAAAAACCCACAAAAATTCGAAAAAATTTTCTAAAAATATGCCCCCCCCCCTTTTGGGGTGTGCCCCCCCCCCCTCTTTGGGGGGGGCCCCCAATGACGCCCCCCCCCCCCCCATAAAAAATTGCCAAGGGATAAGCCAGAGACCTGCTGAGCCAAATCCAAAAAACGTCAATCGGCACAATGTCCTTCATATAGTGGCACATAAAGAACTTTTGGCCAATTCTTCAGCTTTGAGAAATCGATGTTCAAAAATTTTTGGCCTATATTTATCCTGTTAGATGTCAGCATGTCAGAAAATTTCTGCTATTTTTTGCTAATTTTGCCATTTCGTAAGCCCATGTGAATGTTCAGATAATAAGCTTTAAAGCGATGTATAAAGCTCTTTCCAACTCCAAAAATTGCGAAAGTTATAGCGTTTCAAAAAATCACCACAAACACACTGCACAAAAGGATACCACCATCTTTAGAGAATAGACAATGATTTGAAATTTAAGTTGAACATAGCCATGAACAAATTTCAACTCCACTTAAAACTCTGTAACGAATGTACAGCACAAGCTATATGTCGCATAATCTTACCTGAACAATCAAATGAGCAAGGGTGAGAGTGGATTTGTATCGCAGCGAATCCACATCAAAATATTCAACTACGCAATAAGAAAGCCCCTATAACAAAACAAGAACATGGTTTGTTTAGTCTTGAAACGTGTGCGCACGTTCAAAGTTCAGTAGTGGTCCTAGTTTTTAGTTTCCACCCGTTTCAGTAACTATATGCAATGAGACTGGATAGCTTTAGTTGAGTCACCTGATCAAATGACTGAATCACGAATCAAATCAGGAAATGTTTGAGCCAAAATTAAGCTCCCATTTAAGAATAACAGCAATAATGTAAGTAATTATAATGCAAGCCACCAAAAAGAATCCGTAAACTCACTTCAATTAAACCCGCATCAACCAAAGCTATCAATACCATACCCATGAAAGAATCAACCAAATTCAACCTAAAGCAGGAGAACAGTCGATACACAATACACTACACCTAATACGATATTTGAATACCTTAAGGTGGTGATTCCTTTTAGGCACATATTGTTGATTGACAGTTTAAATCAAGATGAAATTTGATGCAACTTCCCAAAATAAGTTCTTTTAGCATTCTAACATCCTCCGCGCAATCCCGATTCAAAAATTCGACGTCTCCGTTCAGGATGGTTTTTGTCAATTTTTGACAGTTAGGCAGCTGCTGCAGAGCTATGATTATATTCATTCGAAAGATCTTGTTGAGCTCTACATTTTTGCTTTTTGAAGTACCTTTCTAGCTTTTCTCTATCGTGAGATATAGTCGATTTTCCTATTTTGGCGTTGAAAACTTGTCATTTTTGCAAAAATCAAATAATCCGCCATTTCTTGCGCTACGTAAGCCGTAAAATTGAACTACGGGTGTCAATTTGAAGGTCTCGTCGAGATAGATTATCCGTGACAGTATAATCTTCTAACTGCTACCCCGTACGCTGCTATCATAGAAATTGTAGTTTTTGCAAAAACACGACCAAATTTTTTCCAGCGATTGTGGAGCATTTACTATGCAAGCTACATGGTTGCCACTTACTGGACGTGTTCTACACTAAAATACCCAGGGACCCTTTTTTAGTTGTCCCGATTGCTTCTTTTTAGCTACAATTGTCGCTTGCCAAAGTTGGGAAAAGTAGGTAAAATCCAGGTTGCGCATACATTTTAGCTAATTTCTTTACAACGAAGAGCGGTTTCATAATAACTAAAAAAGGGTCCCCAGCTATTTGATAGTGGAATCGAATGATGTGGCCGATGCCTCACGAAAACTTTTACTTTAGTCTGCAAAAAATCTGGAAAATTAAATTATTTCGAAAATGCAGTAAAATAATTTCGAAGAACTAAAGTTAGTTTCGTTGTATTCATTAGAAAGAGCAAATGTATCGCTGCATTTTGATGTAAAAACGGCTTCTTAACTCCAAGTAATGAATGAGTAATAATGGTGCAAACTTTATGTGACCAAAGGGAATCACCACCTTAAATAGCACCAAACAAATACGTAAATAATATGTACCAAAATTCAGCAACATTTAAGGTGGTGGTGTCCTTTTGTGCAGTGCTTTTGTCGTGATTTTTTTGAAACGCTATAACTTTCGCAATTTTGAGAGTTGGAAAGAGCTTTATACATCGTTTTAAAGCTTAGAATCTGCAGATTCACATCAGCTTATGAAACCAGCAAAATCAGCAAAAAAAATAGCAAAAATGTTCTGACATGCTGACATCTGACAGGCTAAATATAGACGAAAAATTTTTGAACATGGATTTCTCAAAACTGTAGAATCGGCCAAAATTTTTTCTTGTGCCATGGTATGAAGGACATATGGGCCGAGGGACATTTTTTTGGATTTGGCTCAACAAGCCTCAATACTCCAGAAAATCCGGCAAACGTGTGATGACACGAAATTTCGCAACTTTGTATTCAGTTTTCTCGCAACTGGAGACGTTTTAACTCAAACCCAGAAACAAGTCCCTCCGCAATAGTGCGAATTTTCATTCTGGCAAAGATCACGCGAATCCATTGGGTAGTTTTTGAGAAATCGCTGTTTAAAACCAAATAACCGCAGTTTTTGCCAAAATGGTTTTTCGGCGAAATCTCTAGCTTAAAGTAACGAATCCCAGCTAATAGGCACTGATAAAATGGGCAATTTGACCGCGTATTGATTGAGTATAAATAACCGAAAATTGTTCGTAGCATTTAGCAGTTATTTTGAAAAAACTGATTTTTTCGAAAATGGCCGTTTTTTGACCCAAAAAATCGTTTTTGGCTTGTACTGACTTAACCCGGAGAGATAGCTCAAAGGTTGTAAAAGCAAAAATGTTCGTTTTTGTACCCTCTTTCCATCCATAACAACCAATCTGATGTATCGATTACCTACTGAGAGTATTATGCCAAAAATCGAAAATTTCTCATCTTTTCACCTAAAAATGCGGGACTGGTCCGAGAATGTTAAAGAGCACCAAAATAGCATATTTGGAAAGTTTCATCTACTTTCATAAAGAATTGAAGCCTGTAGGGTCAAATTTACACAAAAGGAAACCATCACCTTAAGCCAAGAGTCACTGAAAGCTACCATGATACAATACACTTCACTAATGCCATTAATAATGAATTAATTGAATGAAAGCAGTGGACATCTTTCATTCTCACTATCAATTACTAAAAGGTGCATTTACAAGTTTGCACCCTGGTAAAGCAATTTACTCAATAAATTACCGCTGAACTTTCCAGGGAATGCAATCCAGGTCAGCCAGAACAAATTCATGCGCCGGCGAGCTTGACGCATCAAAATTAAAAGGATCTAAAATGTAACACATTAGACTTGACACTCTGACTCCAGTGCGTATCTCAAGCACGAAAGTAGCGTAAGCCTTCGCGCAACAGTAAAAAAATTACAACCTAAAATTAATAGATAGGTTGGGGAGGAGGTCGGATACGGTCCAGTCACCAGATACTTAAATTCTTGCAGTGGGAATTTTTCCTTCTTTTATTTATCAGTCAATCTTGTCAATTCACTCAATTTTTTCATTGTACATACCTTTATAACGAATTAATAACATTTATTTAACTAAATATATTTTTTATTTATGTCATGCACTTTAAAAACCAATAATAAATTTAAACTTTTTATAGTAACGTCAGTTTTGCAAAATTGAGTCAGCAGGTAACATCAGCTGTCTTAAATGTAACCTGAACATTTCAATCTATTTCAGCTTAAACCTGCTCAAAATAAATTATAAAAAAACTACATGACGCACGTGCGAACTTCAGCATTTGCTTCAAACTGTCAACTGGTTCATCAGCAAAGGGAAATGACAAGATATCACAAATGCATTCCAAAATTGTGGCCTAAACATGTTATATACAAGTTTGCAGAATGCTATTATAATCAAACACGATGCCCAGGCTTCCGTTAAGGTAAAGTCCCACACTTTACCATGGCTTGCTTACAGCTGTACTCACCAAAGCAATCTACTGAACTAGCTACGGGTTACTAGAAGACTAACTATTGGTATCCTTCTCATTCATTGGATGAGTCCTCCTAACTAATCCTCAAGTGCCACTAATCAGAGGGGCGCAAGAGATTTGCAGAATCAACTTGGGTCAACTGACAAAATTAATAAAGCGAGCGCAGAATTTATATGCAAGAAAATTAAAAAAACATGCAAGCCAACAAGTATAATGTGCAAAACGGCAATCAGGTACTAAAGTATTCCAACACTGGTATTTTTAAACTTCATAAAAGAACCGAAGACTAGCATAGTCACAAGAACAAGCAAAAGCAAAAGCACAACACAAGATTGAATTCAGTTTAAATTTTTTGCACAAGCACAACGTTGGTAGCCAATAAATGCTGTTTTACACAATGAACAGATAGCGCGGCAAGGCGGAATTCCAAATTCTATTGGCTAGCTTGTATGGAAGACTGAAAGCATTATTTGGACCCGCGTTAAGGCTAGTTAGCCCACAGAAAAAACATAGTATATATACTTAGTGTGTACCGCAAAGGTGGGTCCACCAGTCGTCAGTGAACAGACGAGTCGTCGAATGACCGACTCAAAGCAACCATGCGAAGTAGAACGACAGGCTATGACCAGACCCGCCCAGGAACGCAACATCACATTCAAGGAATGCCGACAGGAAGTTAGGATTCCCTGGCTACCACCAAGATCACCCTCTCCAGAACTAAAACAAAACAAAACAGAATAAAATAGAAAACAAATAACGTCACAGAGACCTAAATAAAAGCAAGTCAAAAACGAGATGAAAGACGCAGGTTAATCAAAAATAATCCTTAGCAACTGCAAAATGCTAAATTCATTCTGGAATATAAGTTAATAAACAAAAGGTTCATTTGCAATCAAAAGGCAACTTCAAAACGCGTGTGGCAAGGAGAGGAATTTTTAGGAACTTCTAAAGTCAAAGAACACAGCTTCCATCGACTTTCCAGCTTGCATTCATTTACTACATGACCCAAAAGGTTACCACGTAACTCAAGTCAAAATCCAGCCTACCTACCTTGAATGTCCCTCTTTTCCATCCGTAACATCCGAACCAATCACGGCATAGCCCACAGAAGGATCGCACAAGGGAGCAATCAGTTCCTAAAAGGTACCAAAAAGGCAAACTGAAGCCCTGTTGAATACGTGTGGCAAAGGACATCTTTTCCAGGACAAGAGGCAAATTTGTCAAAAATTGTTTTGTCAAAAATCTTCCGACGACCTGAGCTCACTCCAGAGAGGTCGCTCATCCCCTTCCTTCCAACTCTAAAATCCAGTTTTTTCAGATTTTCAAAAATCTGGGCCAAATCCAGAAAATTTCGGTTTCAGTTAACCCATTCACTTTCCATATCCTCGTTTCCAGCGCATGTCTGCATCCGATACTCATTTAGCTTTCGAGCACCAAACTAAATCAAAATTTGGGGGGTCTTATCTCGATTCCCCCCCCCCACTCAAAACCCTTAAAACTTGAACAAATGAGCTAAAATGTGCTATGGGTATATTTTCGACTACGCTGAGTTCAAATATCGCAAAATTTTTCCATTTCGCGAAATTATATTTTTTCGATTTTTAAGGGGGGGACCAAGTGAAACCGAACAATTTTTTGTCTTCGAATTTGCTGAAGTCCGTTTTTCGATTCAGCTCTTCGTCAGCTCAGTATAAGCTTAAACTTTTAGCTTATACTGAGCTAACGAAAAGTTCAATCGAAAAACGGACTTCAGATTCGTGTTCTACGAACCAGAAAACCCCTATATACAGCTTTTCGGCAAACTCGAAGACAAAAAAATTTTTCGGTTTCCTTGGTCCCCCCTTAGAAATCGAAAAAATCGAATTTCGCGAAATCGAAAAATTTTGCGATATTTGAACTCAGCGGAGTCGAAAACATACCCATAGTAAATTTTAGCTAATTTGGTCAAGTTTTAAGGATTTTGAGTGGTGGGGGGGGGGGGGGTAATCGAGATAAGACCCCAAAATTTAGCCGCAAGCAGCGAGTGATTCAAAAGTACTGACCACGACGAAAACCTTGCATCGTTATGTCACCAAATGCATGCTGAACAACAGTGACAGAAAGTAATCTATAGATATATGTACGTTCAAAATGACTTCACAGTTGACTGAAGTTCGAACCAAGGGAAAGTTGAAACAATGACTCAACAGCAGGACCAAAGCGCCAATTAAACGTTCATCACGAGAACTGTAGATCAGTTTGATCAGCCAGCCCAGCCCATCCGATTTGATGACAGAATCGGGACATCGCATAACTAAAATATGCAACATAGAATTACGTCACTGTGTCAAAATCAGAGTATTACGTATTCAAATGTGCATGGTGAAAGAGCAGGAAGACATTCCATAAAACGTATCCTTTCACGGGTTTTTTTGGCACTTTAACTAGTCGGTAGTGCGCTAATGCTTCATTCCCTTTTTCTTTAGTGCCATAGTGTGTACACAAAGAATCAACAAAGAACCCAAGTACAACGAACTATGAAACCCGTTTCTCTGATGCTGCAAGGATATTTCATTACCACAAAATGTCATTCGTTCATCACAACAACAACAACAAAACAACAACGCTGGCCTTATGGCCAGCATTTTTTGCAACCTGCTTTTTATAAAGCAGGCATTATTAATGTAGATGTGAATAAGCAAAGGTCAGAGGATCAGCTGAACAAATCCTAACTAATAATCTTTAGACACATGAGTTTTTGCGTTGATAAATCGCATACGCTCACTTTCACCGTGATTACTAGCATATCGACGACTCTAAATTCGGAGACACGCTAGGTTTTCTGTTTGGGTTAACTAGTCAATCACAGAGGTACTTCATACAGAATCACATTTTCCGTAAAATGTCTTACTCCTTATTTTCAGATGGACGGCTTCACTCCATCCATAGTAGAAGAATAATTTTACAGTGAAAACGGAGCTAAATCCCCTTATCCGACAAAGCACCTACGATTTCCAGCTTTTCCTGCTGGATGCCTAAATTCTCAAAAATAGGCCAATTTAAAAAAGATTCTACTTCAACTGAGATGTTGGATCAATTGAACTTTATCCCCCCCTCCCCCAAACCCCAAATGAAATTTATCCCCCCCCCCAGAATTAAAACCTGCCTAAAAGAACTACTTCAGTATCCGATTATTTTCTTGGTATTAGTTATAAAATTTAACACGTACCATATTTTAAATTCTTTTGTTAGCTCAGTATAAGCTAAGGCTGTAAGGTTAAAATGCAACCCCTATAAGCCTGTTTTCAGCCTACTCAAGGAACAAAAAATAGATCCTTTCATGAAAGCCCCCGAACACATTCCGCAAAACTTGACTAAATAGCTGAAATTTAGTATGGGCATATCTTCAACCACGCTGACTTCAAACATCGCAAAATTTTTATTTAGCTGAAATTCGATTTTTAACATTCGTAAGTGAGAACCAAAGGAAACCGAAAACTTTTATGTCTTCGATTTTGCTGAAAAGTTTTATGTGGAGTTTTCGGTCATAACACGGGTCAAAGTCCGTTTTTCGATTCAGCCTTTTGTTAGATCAATTCAAGCTTACATCTAAAGCTTACAACTTTAGTTCATGCGGAGCTAACGAAAAGCTAAATAGACTTCAGATGCAAAATAGACTTCTGCAGCTTGAAAACCCCTATATGTTTATCTTTTCAGCACTTATTTTGATTACTGACCCCAACGCGGCGCACCCGGGGATTTGGGGTCTCCGAGTCTCCCGGGAATTTTTGGGGGAGAAGGCAAAAATTGAGCTATTTTCAGTGCATAAAACCAGAAAATGTTTCGCGTCCTGCGGCGCTTTTCTATCTCACTTTTTTAAATTTTAGTCCCCTGCGGTGCTTTTCTATCTAGATTTTTATAATTTTTTTTGCCTGCGGCGCTTTTCTATCTCGATTTAAAGTTTTCTCGCCTGCCGCGCTTTTTTCTTGCCTGCGGCGCTTTTCTATCTCGATTTTGTGAATTTTTTTGCCTGCGGCGCTTTTCTATCTCGATTTTTAAAGTTTTCTGCCTGCCGCGCTTTCTATCTCGATTTTTATAATTTTTCTCGCCTGCGGCGTTTTTCCATCTCGATTTTTAGAATATTTACGCCTGCGGCGCTTTTCTATATATATATATATATATATCGGTTTTGCTCTTCTCGCCTGCGGTGGTTTCCTATCTCGATTTTTATAATTTTTCTCGCCTGCGGCCATTTTGCATCTCGATTTTTAGAATTTTTCTCCCTGCGGCGCTTTTCTAACTAAATTTTCAAAATTTTTCTCGCCTGCGGCGCTAATGTTTAATAACTTGTACAGCGTTGGCGCCTCTGGCGCTTTTATACCTCAATTTTTCGCTTTTCACTTCGCTTTTATATTTTCTATTTCCATTTTTACTGAATTTTCCGCGCCTGCGGCACTATTTCTATCTCGATTTTAACAAATTAAAATTTTAACAATCTGCCTGGCAGAGCTTTTTATTCTAAACCTTTTCAAGCTTTCCAATACAGAATTTGCCATTATGTCAAGGAATTTCTCAACT
>JASAND010005402.1:0-18865 GCA_030248195.1 Trissonchulus latispiculum
TTTGAAAAGTCCGTATTGTATTTCTTGTGTAGGGGAAGCCGATGAAAAAAGAGACTAAAAAATAATGAAAGTTTTGTCTTATCTTATTTTTTTGCTGTTTTAGGTTAAATTTACTGGATTTTTTTAACAATTGCTTTATGTTGAATTGGTGTTTACAATGGGAAAGCGGAAAAGTGAAAGAAAGGCGTTGGAAGCTAAAAGGTTGAAGGAAAAAGAGAAGAAACGACGACAGAGGGCGAAGCAGGCAGGTGCGGGACAGGTCGAAACTGGGACTGGACTCAATGTGGCTGGTAGATCTACTGATTCAGAGATCTCTGGTAGTGGAGACGTACATGTGGAACTCGTAGGCGTTGGAGCGGATCATATTTCAGATGGTGAGCGTTCGGATATTACAGGAGACGATGGCAACTCGTTTGTAGGTGAATGCGAACCTGACAGGCGCGAGGAGTTTACTGATCCAGAAACTACTCGGCGTTCTCGAAAAGCGGAATTAATGCGTCAAAGACGGCAAAATACTGACTTAAGGCAAAGGGAAGCATTGTATAGCCGCCAGCGGTACGCCATCGAGTCGGTGGCTGAGAAGAAGCGTAAACAGATGCGAGACTACTATCGGGACCCTGTGAGCGGTGACGCTATCCGTGAACAGATGCGCGAATATTATCGAGACCCCGAGACTGGCGAATCCCATCGTCAAGAGATGCGCGAATACTATCGAGACCCCGAGACTGGCGAATCCCATCGTCAACAGATGCGCGAATATTATCGAGACCCCGAGACTGGCGAATCCCACCGTCAACAGATGCGCGAATACTATCGAGATCCCGAGACTGGCGAATCCCATCGTCAACAGATGCGCGAATACTATCGAGACCCCGAGACTGGCGAATCCCATCGTCAACAGATGCGCGAATACTATGCGCATCCAGAAATCGCGGAGAGCCATCGTCAGCAGACTCAAGCATTGCGGAAGTCGCGAAGATCTGATCCAGTTCAGTTGAAATCTGAAAGAGAACGAGATCGTGAACGGAAGAAACGACTGAGAGCGGAAGGAGGTGCTTGGGAGCCATTTGAGGCGATGCGCATGCAAGGTCCTATGCATGTGTGTTGTGTCTGCCATCAAAAGCTGTACCGGGACTGTTTGGCGGTTGTGGATAAGATCAGAAACAGAGGACTTGTCAGCAAAATCAACGAATTGTATATCGAAGCGAATTGTCAGATTTGTCTGGAGAAGGAATCTCGTGGCGCCCTCGTGAAGATGATCTGCAGGTACTGCCGTTCCAAGCTGGATGCTGGTGAAGTCCCTCGTCTTCGACCCGGAAATTATCGGCTTCCAGTTATCGTTCCGGAACTGCAAGACTTGCGTCCTCTGGAAGTCAATGTTATAGCCGCTATGATTCCCTTTATGCGAATCCGTCAAATGCCGGTGTGCAAACAACAACGACTCTACGGTAATGTTGTTTATGTGCCGTGCAAATTGGAGCGATCTATTGGTCAGTTGCCGAGAAACCTGGCTGACTGCAGTACCGTCGTCGTGGAACTGAAACGGATGAAGAAGCTGGGTGCTCATCGCCGGGAACGAATCCGAGTTACGAAAGTTCTGCAAGCCTGTCGTTGGCTATACGACAATGCCCAGCTCTACCGAAGAAACGTTGACTTCGACGTTGATCGCTTCCTTCAGTCCTTGCGTGACAACGATCAGCTGAATATGATGATTGAGCCAGAAGGAGTGGTCGAGGGATTTGATACAGGCGTTTGTCCTGCTAGTGGAACCAGCGCCTGTTGCTGTGACGCAACTGGTCGCTGCACTGCTGTTGGTGGAGACGGCGACGCAGAGGCTACGACAGATCCCACTGTCGATGACAACGACGGTGATATTGAATGGGAAGAAGAACCGGTTGATGGTTCAGTCAATGCTATCAATCAACCAACCATGCTTGCCCCAAACGATCCAGATGAAGAAAATCAGATGATCATGGCTGAAATGTATGACCTCAGCGATAAGAAGGTCATTGTCAATCCGGGCGAGGGCAATCGTCCAGTACCGCTTCTGTTGTCGACGGAGGTTGAAGCCCTTTGTTTTCCACACGTATTTGGTGGCGAAGACGTGCCAGAAACCAGCATGACAACTGCTGATCGTGCTAAGTATTCAATGCGAATGGAAGATCCACGCTGCATTCTTTGCGATGACTATATCTTTTTACTGTGTAAGAAACTGCAGGTGGAACGCCTCCATAGTGGCATGTCGATTTGGATGAAGACGCAACGGAAAGGGGAGGCTGCAGTGAAATATACAGTAAGCGACATCATTCAAGGAAGAGTGGTGGAGGAACTGGCAAGGAAAAACGAAGCTTTCAACTTCACCAGAAATGTCCGCGGTAGTCCAGGTTGGCAGGACGCCAAGAAGAAAGATCTGTTTGCCATGATCAGACAGCTTCGTGGACCTTCGTTGTTCATGACTCTGTCTGTTGCAGAGAGTCGGTGGACAGAGCTCATAGTGATGCTGAAGGCGGAGTTGGACAATGAAACTATCCAGGAAGATGATGTGTCCAGGATTCCCTTCGAAGAGATGTGTCGACTGCAGAATGAAGGCAGCGTGTTCATTGCTCGCTACTATGACCGCTTACTGCAGACCTTCATCAAAAAAACGCTGAGGCATCCGGACAGTCCAATCGGCCAGTTGAAGGACTTTTTCATTCGAAACGAGTTTCAGACCAGGGGTCAAGTGCACACGCATGGACTTTTCTGGTGTGAAGGAGCCCCTGATTTCGATTGCGCTACCGTCGACGAAATTGCAGACTACATTGATCAGAACATCTCCTGTGCCTGCGACAGTCATTGTGATCCCGATTTTGACGTTACTGTTCAGGTTCACACTCACAAGGCCACGTGTGAAAAATACGGTGAGAAGGGCTCAACCTGCCGGTTTGGTTATCCCATCGAACCGATGCCGGCCACCTTCATATTGGAACCACTCTGCGCTGCTAGTGTTTCTGAACAGGCTGAAGCTGATGACCTGTGTGAGCAGACCATTGACAGTCTAGTCCGGTCTGCGTCACAGGAAGATCCTGATAGAGCTAGCCAGCAGCAGAGCAGACACCCTCTTTCTACGTATTATCCGAAGTCCGTTCCCAAGGCCGATCTCAAGGAACTTCGAACTCTTCATTCCGAATTGAAGAGAATTCTCCGTATCCATGCCGGGGAACGGCGTGAAATCAGACAGACAGATCCAGATGAAGTAGCTGAGATCCAGAAGCTGAAGTCATTCGATGATCTTCTCCAATATTTGGAAATTGATTTGGACCGATACATCATGTGCGTTCGGTCAAGCTTCAATTCACGGAAGTATTTCCTCAGACGAGACCTTTGTGATATACGCATCAATGCGTATAATCCGAAAATTGGGAAACATTGGAGGGCCAATATGGACATCCAAATTCCACTGGACGAATTTGCCGTAGCAGAGTACATCATCAGCTACATCATGAAGTACAATTATGCTGTCAGCCAACTGTTGTCGTCCGTTCGAAGAGAAATTCACGATGGGAATGTGGATTTGAAGCGGCAAATGCAGTTGTTGGGAAATGCGTTCTTGAAGTCATCGGAGATTTGCAAAATGGAAAGTGGCTACCTCGTTCTTCAGCTGAAGCTGGTGGATTGCAGTCGGGATGTCATTTTCGTCAACACGTCCCCTCCAGAACGGCGAACCGTAATGCTCAAGGATCCGGAAGAATTGCTTCAGTTGATGCAGAAAAATCCAACTTCAACAGACATTGAAGTGATGAATATGGTGAAGCGGTACAGTCTACGCTCCCGACAGGTTGAGCATATGTGCCTTGCCATATTTGCCACCGAATATGAATATGAGCCGTTCACGAAGCGGAAGAGAGGAGCACCAACAGAAAGGGAACAGCTGCAAATCAATGAGGATGAAGATGTGGAAGATGAGCCACTGGAAGAACAGGTTGATGATGGTGTCCCATGTCACGAGGAATTCCCTGACGAATTTGAGATTCCTCGGCTGGGCATCATGAAACGACGACGCAAGCCCAAAATTCTGAGATGCGTCCGATTCAAGGAGGAAATCGATCGTGAACTGTACTATCGAGAGCGGTTGATGTTGTTCCTTCCATTCCGTGACGAAGACAACGATCTAATTCGTCTGTATAATTCCTATGAAGATCATTTTAAGGCCATTCAGGAACAGATCCAAGATATCATGGATTTGTACAGACTAGACGATGCTCAATTTGACGCTGCAATTGAGCACGCTCAAAATCTGGAGAACGAAGACTTCGTCCGCATGGATATTGGAGGGACCATGCAACAGGAAGCAGACCAGGACCGCATTGACGCTGAACGGGAGCGTCAGTTGGCGTCATCGCAAGGATTTGAAACCGAATCCTTGGAATATGATATTGGCACGGATGGGGGTTTCAGGGAACTGGAACAGGTGACAACTGATGCTGTCCATGGAGGAATGACAGAAGACGAGTATTTGAAAACTGTTCCAACGCTGAACCTGAAGCAGCGTGCCATCTTCGAAAACATTCTAATGCGAGTAAAGAAGAATGAAAGGGTCTGCGTTGCAATCGTTGGCCCTGGTGGCGTTGGAAAGACGGTTCTGGCTCGTTGCTTGCGCAAGGGCATAGACACCGTTTGTCGGAAGATGTCCAAGGATGCCAACATCAATCCCGTCCTTGTTATGGCCTATACTGGAATGGCTGCCTTTTTGGCAGAAGGCGTCACCATCCATAATGGATTGGCCATCCCTGCAAAGCGGAACAGCCCTGGAGAGTATCGCGGGTTAGATCCAAAACACCTGCAGACTCTGCGCAATGCCTATCATGGACTGAGAGCTGCCATCATCGATGAATTCTCCATGGTAGGCGGGAATTTCCTTCCGCACATCATGCGTCGCCTAGAGGCCATCATGGGGGTGATTGGTGTCCCATTTGGGGGTCTCCATATGATTTTCATTGGAGATCCCTATCAGTTGCCCCCTGTCATGGACGTTCCACTCTGGGTTGATATGAGGGCTCAATATACAGCCTTCATTTCCAACGTTTGGAAGGATCAGGTGGAATGCGTGGAGCTAGACCAGATCATGCGGCAAAAGGATGGAGAATTTGCCGAACTGCTAAATCGGGTCCGGTTTGGCGCTGACTACATCTCTCCATCGGATGAGCAGATCCTTTGCTCTCGAAACATGACGAGAGATGAAGTAGATCGAATGATTGCGAAGCTGGATATTGAAGACCGTCCTGTCCAGCTGTTTGTCACCAACGATGAGGTCCAGCGATGCAATATGAAGGCGTACGATGAGTCGAAGCTGGAGAAACTGGAGAACAAGGCCATTGATAGCCTGGCTTCTGACACTATGGTGAGGATCGTTGTTTACGTTATATATACGTTTGTTTTACGTATGATAGGAATTTGTCTGACTATAGAAAACCTAAAATTTAACTGGTAAATGTTGTTTGATCAAAATTTGTTTCAACAGAAGTTTTGAAATGGAAAAGTTTTGATTCAATATGAAAGCTGGTTTGTGATGAGAATTTTCATTGGTAGTTAAGAATTGTACATGCGATTCCAGTATATGGATCTTGGAAATAGTTGTGGTATTTGTTTGATGTAAATATCATTGTGAAGCCAGTGTCAGGTTTAATGTAACACCTCACACTCTCTAGCTAACAGTAAGAGTTGTGACTGTTACTAAACCGAAATGCATATTTGTTAAATTGAATGTTAAACATGTCAAAGGTATGAAATAATAGCTTGTTTGAATGTTTATTCTATGTTCATCTAATTAAGTATATAATATTTTTGTTTTAGGTTCGAAAAGCCAAACGAGCCGCAGCGTCATCAGACCAACAAGGAGTCAGGTCACGAATATTGGAGATAGCTGCTCTGCTTAGCCCAGAAAAGTCCGGTGGCATCTATTCCGTTCTACACGTGTGCTTGGGCATGCGTGTGGAAATAGTTGCTAACTTGGACGTGGAAGATGGCTTGGTCAACGGTTCTGGTGGCATCATCCAGGCCTTTTCCAACAACAAGACCGTGATCTGGGTCAAGTTTCTGCACCCAAGAGTCGGCAGCCAATGCAGGGTGCAGAACAAACTATATTTCAAGGACTACCTTGGGTCGGTGCTGCCAAGGAAAGGGTGTCATTGACGACTATGGCACCTTTGCCGATCCTTCTTGGACCCCTATTGACCGATGCGAGAGAACATTCAGTCTTCGGTCTACTGAAATTCGTCGGTACCAGTTTCCTCTTCGTCCAGCCGAAGGGAAAACCATCCACCGAAGCAAGGGAAACACCTATCAGTCCGTAGTGGTGGACTTTTCTGGTGGGTCAGTATTCCCGAATGGTACCTACGTGGCCCTCTCTCGTGTGACGTCCCTGGAGGGCCTTTATCTGATCAATTTCAGCAGGAAGAAGATCAAGACCAGCAAAACTGTTGCTGCTGAAATGGCCCGTTTGCGATCCCCTGATTGTCAATTTTCCTTAACTGAGGAAATTGATTTGGTGGAAGGTGGTGAGGTGGTCCTGTACCAAAATGTAGCCAGCCTTTCCAAATACATGGGCCAGATTGATTCAGATAGGCGGTTCAAGATGGGATCTGTACTGACTTTTGCAGAGTCAAGGTTGCGCCCTGCGGACGCAGACAGATACCGCCTATCGTTGAGAGAGAACTTACGGGGTCCTCTCATCAGTTCTTTGGCACCGGGACATAGAACTATCGCAGCCTATTACGACAGCAATGTTGCCACATCGGTGGAGATGTTTGGCAACCGGGACCTGAAGATTGAGGCTGTCCGGGTGAAGGTAGTCTCTGGCCGATCCTTTCATTTATTGGCCATCTACAGAAGCCCCAGCACATCCCTAACGGAACTCTTCGATCAGCTGGACGCAGTTCGGCAAGACCTTGGGGACATTGTTATCATGGGCGACTTCAATGTGGATCTCATCCACCGAAGTGGAGAATCGGAGAGGTTGGAACAATGGATGGTTGCCCGCCATTTCCATTGTGTTCTTCAGAGGGTCACCACCAATCTGGGGAACGCTTTGGATCACATATGGTGCAACTTTGAACACTGCTTTGGTGGTGTTGTATCCACTCACTATTCCGACCATGAAGCTATCTTTGCTGCTGTTGGCTCTCAGCAGAAGGAAGCTCCTGGGCCTAGTGCTGTTGCTGTTTCACGACAGCAGGTGATTGAATGGCAGAGATCGACTGGAAATGTAAAGTCTGCCTATGTCCGGTCCGTGGCCCCGCCTGTACCAGAGACATCCACTGGTGTGCCCCTGACGGTTCCTGTGGAAACGCATTTAACCCGTCCAAAACCCAGAGGGAAACGTGCTGCCTCCACAACACGGAAAGGAAGGGGCAAGGAAACTGAGAATCGGACTATCACTGAACCTGCGGGGCCATCAACAACGAGTGTTCGTGGTGAAGCGACTGCAGTGGTACCCAGAGCCATCTTCAGACATTCTGGACTGCTTCTACACAATAGAGGGGAGAATTGTTGCTATGCCAATTCTCTTATCCAGTCCCTCATTAGTCTGAAGTCCTTGGAGCGATTGGTGAGCCTCCGCTCTAGGAACCCCACTGAAAAGGTTCTTGGCCAATATTTTTCCAGTGCCAAAAAGCCAGGTCCTGTCCACGAATCTAGCATTCCATTGCGCCGTGTTGTGGACGAAGAGTATATGGCCAACCAACAACAGGACGCTTCGCTATTCCTACAGTCTATGCTTGACGGCTGTAGCAATTCTGTGCAGGAGCTTTTCTTGTCCCAGAATGGTAGATACATTCGCTGTGACGATTGTCAAACAGTGAGAGCTGGGGCTCCCATCACTGATTATACCATCAATTGTAAAGTCCCTGCTGGCGAGATTGACTTTGCTGAAGCACTGGACAATTTATGCCAGGGCACACCCACCCTTTCTGACCAGGACCTTGACTGTGCTCGATGTGGTGGTCGACATCGAAGCTATATCTGGTCGGAAATTCAACACCTTCCCCAAGTTCTGGTTGTCCGGATTATGCTGTTTCAGATGACGGGAACCGATAGCCACGGCCGTCGTGTCCTGGAACGGCAAGACATTTCCTTTTCCAATTTCCATCATAACATTATGGTGATTAGCAATACTGCCTACAAGTGTGTTGCCATTGTTAATCACCACGGAGAGACGATTTCTTCAGGCCACTATGAATGCTGGGTCCCCCGTGGCAGTAATTGGCTTCTTGTTAGCGATGAACTTGTGAAGACCGTCGCTGAGCGCCCTGACCCTACCCTAGCCAATGCATATCTGGTCTTTTTCGAAAAGATCGGTGACTAGTATGAAATTCTCAAATGATTGTGCCTTTGGAACGGGTTAACACTATAGGACACTGCCACCAATGTGAATACATTCCTTTTCCTTGATCCATATGTCTGATTCCTGTTACGAATGTCGTGCAGGTTTCAGGTATTCGACTGTTGCCGCCCTGAGTACAGTTATTGTTTCCGCTATTGTTTATGTTATATAGTACATCATCATTGTGTAGTAGCTACTGTATTTGAAACCTGATACGAATTTTGTTAGTATTGTTGTTGTTTATTTTGTAGTATGCCTGTGTACGTAGTTTATATGTATATAGTAAAATGTAGATAAAAAGAAAAATTGAAAAAAAGAAAAAAAAGAAAAAATGAAAAAAAAATAAAAAAAATGAAAAAATGAAAAAAATGAAAAAAATGAAAAAAAGAAAAGTAAGAAATGTAAGAAATGTACGTAGAACTGTAAAATGTATATAAGTGTATTGTTGTAATGTTGACTGTATTACTGTGTATGAATACTTAATATTATGAATTAGTGTACTTACTATGTGTGTATTGTTTCATAAGTTCAGTCTTTCATAAACATGTGTAAAGTTCAGTATTCAGATATGATGATCTGATAATGTTTGATAGTTTGTGTCGATGCCATTTGAATCGATGCTTGAATGAGGTGTTCAACATAGCAATTCCTTTCGCAATATAATTTTTAACTAAAGCATGCGTGTGTCCGTTTTGTAGCATTAAATTGAACTAAAATTTATTTCTTGAATTTGTTTAGTGGAATATACGTACGTGGATTTTCTTAAATTGTACCAGTGTCCATCCCTGACTGATCCAGTGGAGGTGACTCTGATACGTAAGTACTTGAAAAGATTTGAGAAAATTTAATATGAAGGCGAGAAAGTGCTGAAATATACAGCATGAATAGACATCTAATCTACCTGAAATATTGTATTCTTTCTGTAACTGTGTAATGGTAATGTGACTGTATATGTAAAAACTGTAAAGGAGAACGGAGGGAGTTCGTGGTTATCTGGTAGGTGCAGATTTCCATACACTCCTGGCCACACACCGTGGTCGCATAAGGGTTCGTAAAGGAAAAACTTTGCGAATCAAGTCAACCCCACCTTCTCGTGGTATGTTCGGATTTCGCTGACGGGGCTCTGGCCGGACTACATTAGCATCTATTACTAAAACATCTCAGAATATGTGGTGAGATATATCGTTAATTTCAATATTTTGTGCTAATGTAGTCTGTCAAATAGGTAAAAACCTCTAGTCATCTTTCTAATACTTGAGAATGAGAAAATTTCCTTTTCGATAAATTTGAGCTGTGTTTCTTTCTAGTTCCATATACAGTCACATTGCTATTTTGTTCAATTGTTGTTGCATGAAATTGTATACATGGGCAAAGAACAGATGTATACGTTTGGAAAAATCCGTCACCCCAAAGGGAAAATGCCGCGGCAACCCATTCTCGCCACTTTGCTAGTTGTGTTGCCCACTTTTCCAAAGGAATGGGCAACACTTTGTTATTGGTCTGTGCTTATTATTATTATTATTATTATTATTATTATTATTATTATCCGTCTGTCCCCCCCCCTAGAACTCGAGATTGGGAAGGGGTACAGGGGTGGTTGATACCTTATTTTGAAGCCCTTGACTAGGACATCTCCGGGAAGCAAGATGGCTCCGATACCTTCCGGATTCCGGGAATGGTGAATCCCGGAATTTTTCGGTTGGTAAGGGGGGAGGGACCAAGGCGAAATTTCGAAATCCAAAATTTGGTCAAATATTTTTTGTCTCCGATTTCGCTCAAAAGTTGGTCATAGGGTAACTCGACCACGCTGATTTCGAAACTGAAATCGAAATTTCTGGAAAATTTACGGATTTCGAGATATTCGACCCGGAAAATTCCGGATTTTGAAAAATTTCTCCAAAAGTGGTCAGTATGGTACTCAAACGAAAGAGCTCGTCGAGCTAAGCAACTTTCCTTCTTGCGACATTTTCTGAAAATGCGTCTAGCGAAAGTTATGACCGAAAAACTGAAAATCCGGGAATTCCCGGAAAACCCGGATTTTGGACCAAAAAATTTTTTGTCTCCGATTTCGCTCAAACGTTGGTCATGGGGTAATTCGACCACGCTGATTTCGAAACTGAAATCGAAATTTCCGGAAAATTTACGGATTTTGAGATATTCGCTCCGGAAAATTCCGGATTTTGAAAAATTTCTCCAAAAGTGGTCGCTATGGTATTCAAACGAAAGAGCTCGTCGAGCCGAGCAACTTTCCTTCCTGCGACATTTTCTAAAAATGCGTCTATCGAAAGTTATGGCAGAAAAGCAAACAGAAAAGCGTGTTGTGGGCAACACATTCCTGCAGTAGCGCTAGTTATTATTATTATTATTCTCCGGATTCTTGTCCCCCCCTCTATCTCGAGATTGGAAAGGGGTAGAGAGGTGGTTGATACCTCATTTTGAAGGTCTTGACTTGTACTGCTCCCGGAAGCGGGGGGAGCCCCGGGGGGGCAGAGGTGCTCCCGGAGCACCCCCGTGAGTAAAAATGAGTAAAATAAAAAAGTTGTCCAAATGAGCTAATCTTGGTATCATTCGAAAGCTCTCGACGAGTAATGAAAAAGTTGCAATAGGCTCAAGGCCTGAAAATGCACTCATTTTGAGTTATGAGGCGAAAAATGGTGAAAAATGGCCAAAAACGGCCAAAATGGCTCAAAATTGAAAGTTCTCAGATCGGGCTCATATTGGTATCATTCGAAAGCTCTCGTTATGTAGATGAAAAGTTGTAATAGGGCCAGCGCACCAAAGTGGAGGAGAAATGAGTTACGGAGCCTCAAATGGGTCAAAAATGGCCAAAATCGGTCAAAATGGGTCAAAATTGAAAGTAACCGAAACCGCCCAATATGGATATCATTCGAAAGCTCTCGTTGAGTAGATGAACGTTGTAATAGGGTGAAAGCACCAAAATGTACAGAAAATGAGTTACGGGGCCTCAAAGGGGTCAAATATGGCCAAAGCCGGCCAAAATGGGTCAAAATCAAAAGTTATGGAAAACGACAATATGGGTATCAATCAAAAGATCTCTTTGAGTATATAAAAAGCTGTCATAGGGACAAGGGGTAATATCGTAGGATAATTGACTTATCTTATTTATAAGAGGAAAAATGCCAGCGGCAACCCATTCATGCCAATTTGCTTGTTCCAGGTTTTTCCAGGTGTTTACCCAAATTCCAGGTTTTTCCAGGTATTTCCAGGTTTTTCCAGGTCGCATGAACCCTGGGTAACAAATTCAATTTTGCTTTTTTAAAAGTCACTATTTTAAATTAAGCTATGCCCAACATACGTAAGTTTTATTCAAAGCAGAGCCAAAGAAAGTAACAACAGTATACAGAATTATTGAACTGTCAAAGGTGAAAACCCCATGCTTACAGTTGACACCAAAGTTGTCCGCTCTGGTGAACATTTCCTTCGCCAGTCCACTCCATTGTTTGCTGATCTTTCCTACCTCGGCTCCGTCCATTGTGTACACCTTCAATTCAACAAAACTGAAGTTGAACATGATGAAAATGTTTTAGAGAACGATTAACTTAGCTACCACTTTACGATTAAGCTAATTAAGAATCCTGAGAAGCCGACTGCAACGGTTATCATGATGTTTTTATTCAACCTCCCTCCATCATTGCGTTCCTTTATCATGATTCAAATACAGGGCCACGATACTTGGTCAGCAGCGAGGCAGCGACATAGGGACATAGGTACCATTAAGAAAAAGAAAGCCGTCTTGTATCTCAAACTACAAGCAGTACAACTTACCGGAAACTTAACATCAGCACAGCATCGGCAGGGACAGGTTGGTCCAATAATTTTTAACTGTGGCTGTCCCTCCGGCGTACACACTTCAAAATCCGCAGACAAAAATGACTGACTGAAAAAATTACAATAAACTAAAAATATTTCGCAATGAAAAAATATGAATAAGCAGACTCTATACTCAACAGATTTGCTCACAACACAGTCTGATTACTTCTCCCAAAATCAGGAAAGACAAACTAATGACAAAGACTGGAACTCTAAACTTATCAATTTCACGTAAATATATACAACAAAATAATACGCACGTTTGTCTAACGATTCCAATCACCTGGCCAGGAGGAGACTCCACCTCCACGCTGAAGCCACAGCACGAAGCGCAACACGGAATTCCACCACAACAAACAAATGGTCTATGAACCCGAATAATTTCCTGCAAATGTAAAGTAAAACTAGACGTAAGGGTAGAAGGGCATACCTCCATCCGAGCAAGATTTTTGGGGTGCAAACAGCAATTATTATAGTTTACAACGTTAACAAAGCGAATGTCAATTGCATTAGATTTTGAGACGAGCCCAAACCGACACATTCTGGCCATTCACACTATTTATATAAAAGTTTGAGGAACTGCCAAAGCTTCTCAAAGCGAACTTCATAAACGTAAACGTAAAAATCTACCAATACACAGTACCTTGTCAATAGACTAGACTATTCGCACGTAAAAAACCGCCATCTTCCCGTTATGCCGTGCTGTTGTAGTAAATTGGAACTGGCGCGAAGGCGCCGACGGATTATGCAATGCAATGCCGGCGAACTACAACGAAAACTCCCCTGGCTGCAGCAGCTGCTTCTCGTCACTGCAGAGACATCGCAGTGATTCAGGAATTACATTTCAGGGATGCGGAGCTGGCAAACCGAACAGCCAAGGGCAACAGGAGCGATAAAAGAAGGAGGTGTATTGGCACTAGTCAAATAAGGTTTGAAATTTTCACGGGCCAATCGAAGGCTGGAGATTTGGGATAAGGTATATTCCCATATTCCCATATTGTATGGGATATTCCCATACACAAAAGCGGGAAGACCAAAAAATTCGGGGGGGGGGGCATACTTAAAGAGTTTGTGAAACTTTTACTATTGCGAAAAACTGTCCACAATCGCGAAAAATGGCCAGTTTAAGGTGTAAGGATAAAATGGCGCAAAATTCGTTTATATAAAATCTGGCAAAGCCGGAATCTTTTGAAAATTTTGGGTAAAATTGTATATAACAGTTGGCAATTTTTTGGGTCATGGGAGAGAAGTCGGAATTAGCCGGGAAATTCCATGGGGAACCCCTACGTCAGTAAAAATAAGGAAGCCATAGAACTCGGCTACTGCCCCCAAGAAAAACAAAGGATAGTGCCGTACTAGTGAACGCAAGGCTACGAATACCAACAATACCAACCAACATTAAAGTACCCACTTTTAACATAGCATTGCAGCAGCGATTGAGTTATCTTCTAAGTCCTTCTTATTCAGGAAAACTCATGCAAATGCGCACGTCCAGTAAGAACAGAAAGTAGACACACACGTTAAGTGTGACGGCTGGCTGCATCTATGAATCGGGCATTACAATGACTAAATCAGTTACTGGTGAGTATGTAAATAGTTTGTCATGGTAAAGCTCTGTAAGTTAGTATTAACGTTTTTTATTTAACTACACACCTTGTTATAATTGTCCACAATATGAATGGTAAATTCTCTGGCATTGGCACAAAACAGGCGCGAGCATAAATCTGAGTCTTCAAAAGCGTAAAATATCTGCTGGCCCATTGAATTCTGTAATGAAAATAGAATAACAATAGCCCAAAAGAATGGACATAGCAAGATACACTGTTAATTTCAGTTTGTTTTGTTGCTTTGATATACAGATTGAACTTGTGTAACCTGGGCCGTTCTTCCTTCAATTTACGACCTCTCACAATTACAATGCAAAAAGATTGTTCCCAGCACCGTGTTGTAGCAATTGACGTGAGCAATATTTCTGCGAAGTTTCGGTGTAATTTTGTGAACCTTTCCATATTTAATATTAACAGCAAGCAAGCTAGCTTAACAACCTTGATTGCGTATTTGTTGTTGCATTGCCATCCTGTGAATGCTAAAACAGGAAGAAACAATACTCTAAGTGCCATAACGAAGAATGAAACGTATTTCGTCCTGATTATCTTTTTGAAAATCCAACTTCTACAAACTTTGCATTCGTATAGAGCACAACGCTAATTACCAGCAGTTACAAAAGCTACCTGTTAATAGCTCAGAATAATGGGGGTGTGAGGAGATGGAGACTCCCAGAAGTTGAGAAATATTTTAAATCAACAGTAAAAGATCTTATTTTGTGCTGCATGATGAATATTTTTAGAATTTGCATATCAGCGTAATTTTGATGGGATGAGGTCCCCTCCAAAAATTGAAATCCCCTCGAAATCGCTCAACTCCCGGGATTTCTGCTCCCCCCACGGATTTCTGGGTCTCTAATGTTTTGCTAAAAACAGGCAATTTTCAAAAAGTTTTTGGCTTCGCCGAATAAAAACAACAATATATAGTTTTTTGTACCCGAAATTGCTGCAAAATCTGCAATTATACAAGAACCAAAAATGCTCCTTCGTCGCATGTAAAATACATATGAGTTCTCTCAGGCAGGTTTTACAAACACGGAAACTAGCCTGTAAAATGCATATGAGTGGCGTTGAGGTTGTAAATTAAGGAAAACAAGTTGCAACGGCTTAACATATGAGCCTGTCCTACAACGAGGCTCATATTGGCGTATGTCATAATATAATTTGTCGATATTTGACCTTCATATAAATAGCACGTAAAGCTTTTCATTACAAAATTGTCCTTCACTCTTCACACATCTTGTCGCTAAGACATTATACTGTGCATACGCATTATACGGCATGCCACTTTGCGCTCTGACTCAGAGCCATGTGGGGAAAGCATTACGTATGTGAGAGTAGTGTGTCATAGTGTTCCGAGAATACAGTAGGCGTACTATAGTGTTTCCGGAAATAGTAGGTGCCATGGTTCAGTTCAACAGTTCAACTTGAGGTGTCGCAGTTCACTTCGTTCTGTCCATTTCTTTCAAGCCACAATGTTAACATGTTATGTCTATTCATTCGTTTTTTCTTTAATATGATGACCTCATGATCTTTAAGAAGGCTGCACTGTGACGCCAATATGAGCCTCGTTGTAGGACAGGCTCATATGTTAAGCAGTTGCAACTTGTTTTCCTTAATTTACAACCTCAACGCCACTCATATGCATTTTACAGGCTAGTTTCCGTGTTTGTAAAACCTGCCTGAGAGTACTCATATGTATTTTACATGCGACGAAGGAGCATTTTTGGTTCTTGTTTTCCATTCTTTTACATATGTATGCGCAAAAAAGAACCAACCAACCAACCAAATTTGACCACTTTTGAAAAATTTTATTTTTGACCTAAAATCGCCTAAGTCCCCACCCAACCCCACCACAGCACTCTACAGACTCTTTGAGCATGCAGTTCTATGACAAAAGTTGCTCAGCTCGCTTAGGGCTTTCATTTGGTACCAAATTTGACCACTTTTTAACCCATTTGATTCAGTTCTAGGAACTGAATCATTATGGATAGCTCAATATGTGCTGCTGAGAATTGCCGGATTTCGTCCAAGAAAATTGGACAACGGGACCATCAGGTGGCCTGCCAAATCTGTAATAACCCCTATCATGCTTTCTGTGCGGGAATTAAGGAGTCTACGTTCAAAAAGATAATGGATACTGAAATTCTTGAGGTCTTGCAGTATATATACCTTCAGCTTCAGTCTTCAGCTGCCGGCTCCCGACCTGACGAATCGCGTATCCTGGCTATGGAAAATCAAATAGCTGAATTGCTTGGTCGTGTTGCTTCCTTGGAGGCCCTGCCGAAGCCCCCTACTGTCAGCTATCTGCTATCTGTCCGAAGCCCCCTACTGTCGGTTCGTGAAGAGATGGCCGATCTTTTAGAGGCCCAGGAAAAGAAAAATCGTGCGGTAGTGTTTGGTCTTCCTGAACAAGTCTCTGAAAACTGCGATCCCCTATCACTGGCCGAGGCGAAGCAGATGGATCTGTCCGAGATTCGCGATCTGGCCGATAAGTCTGGGGTGGACCCGGACTGCGTTCAGGAGGTCTTTCGGGACGGCCTTCCCCGGAAGGATGGAAAGCCGAGAATCCTAAGTTTGCTTCAACCCAATGGCTGCTAAATTTGCCTTTATTGGTTCTGTCCGGGACAACCAAGGGAAGAAAGATCGATGGGCTAAGGTCTGGGCCCGCCCTGATCTAACGTACCGTGAACGAAGAAATGATGAAGCCTTACGTGCCAAATTGACCAAAGCCAGAGAATCTTGTGAAGATGCCATAATACGACGCGGAACTATTATTAACCGTAAGACGGGTATTGTAATTGATGCATAGGATGGGGGGCCCCCGAGCGAAAAAAGTGCGAATGGCAACTACACTCCTCAACTGAGCAATTTATGTTTGTTACTAAATTCTTGCTCTATAAGAAACAAATTCGATCATTTGAAATTATACGTAAACTCTTTGCATACTAAACCTGTCATTATTTGTATTGACGAAACATGGTTGTCTCCAGAAAAAGACTCAGATGGATGTTATCAACTAGATGGATACAGTATAGTTAGAATGGATCGAGCTTCAGTTTTAACACACGGCCGAGTTTTACCCGATGTGGGGGGAGGGGTTATGTTGTATTAATACTTGGTTGACGGACTTCGTTTTAATACCTGTGATGATTTAAGTGGCCAGGGATGTGAATCATTATGGGTTGACATTTATGATTTGAATAACGTTAAATTCAGGATAGGAGTTTTTTTATCATTCTCCTACTCCAGGGGTTTCTGACGTTAACACTATCTTCCAAAATATAAGGGCAGCTAAACTTGGATGTGAAAATTGTATTGTGGTTGGGGATTTTAATATGCCTAAAATCGATTGGAATATCCCGTATTCTTATGGTTCTGAGCAGTCCCAACAATTTCTTGATTTCTTTTTAGACAACCATTTTGTTCAATTCGTCAAAGAACCAACCCACTGTCGACTAGTAAACACGGAATTATCAAATTCAACATTAATTTCTGTTTTGACCATAGGCAGGGTATCGAGGAGGTGAAAGCTTTTCTTAGGGCAGACTATGTTAGTATGAATATATTTTTTGACTCGTTTGACTGGAACGTATTGTTTATGGGATGCACTAGCATTAATCAATACTGGTTAGCGTTCAAGGATGCTTTGAATTTTGCTATTGATCATTTCGTTCCAAAGAGAATATATAACAAATTTGGTTCACGAATTCCCCTCTCTCGCCTAACTATTCAAATGATAAAAGAAAAAAGACGTTTATGGATGAAATTCAAAAGATGCAAAAGTGAACACAATAGAAACCTGCATCGACGTATGTGTAAACGTGTAAAACATGCTGTTTATTCTGACAGGCAGTTGTATGAGAACAGGCTTGCTGACAATGCATGCCTGAATAAATTTTATGGGTATGCGCAGAAACGATTGAACTCTAAGACTACCAGCATTGGTTCTCTTACTAACAGTGATGGTAATATTGTTTTTAGTGATATTGATAAGTGTGATGTTTTGAATGATACTTTTGCTTCTGTTTTTACTGTGGATAATGGTGTCGTTCCTGTAGTTCAAGATAAGGTACAATTTAATGATTTTTTGTCTGAATGCATTTTTGACGAATATGACGTGTTTAAGGTTGAGGGATTTGCCACCCAAATGTCTTCTGGTCCTGACGGTTTTCCTAGATTGCTTTTTACGAAATTATCTTTCTCTCTTTCATATCCACTTACTCTGATTTTTAAAAAATCACTTCTTCTGTCTGCACTACCGGACGATTGGCTCAGAGCTGACGTCTGTCCTATTTATAAAAAGGGAAATCGTAGAAACCCTCAAAATTAGAGGCCTGTGAGTTTAACTGCTGCTTGTAGTATTATCATGGAGCGTGTACTTAAACCTTTTATGGTGCATCATTTTGCGCGTCTCAATCTTTTTAATTCGTGTCAACATGGTTTCGTCAAGAACAAATCGACACTAACGCAATTGCTAAGTTCAATATATCAGTGGTTTGAATCTTGGGATAGGGGAGATTCTATTGATATTGTTTACATTGATCTTATGCGCGCTTTTGATACAGTGTCTCATTGCAAACTGCTACGAAAATTGGAAGCATGTGGAATTAGAGGGCAACTTTTAGATTGGATTAAGGCATTTTTGTCGAACAGGTTTCAGCGTGTTAAGCTGGGTAATGTTAAATCTTCTTGGAAAGCTGTTAGTAGTGGGGTGCCACAGGGATCGGTATTGGGCCCTATTCTTTTTCTTGTGTACATAAACGACTTTCCAGATAAATTAGTCGGCGAAACCCGTTTATTTGCTGACGATGCTAAGATTTCAATGATTGTAAATTCACCTCTAGAAGCCGCCCTACTTCAGTCAGATCTATTAGCTGTTGATTCCTGGACTATAGACTGGCAGATGAATGTTTCTGTTGCTAAGTGAACTGTTTTGCATGTGGGAACTCGAAATGATCACAATAATTACCTTCAAACAACCAGATCATAAATTCTGCTGAGTTCGTCAAGGATTTAGGTATTGCCATCTCTCATGATTTGAGTTTTTCGCATCATATTTCTATGTTAA
>JASAND010005404.1:0-25231 GCA_030248195.1 Trissonchulus latispiculum
ATGTCTGATGTGCATGGATGCTGATGTTTGTTTTGTATGTTTGATGAGTGAGCGTTTTGACTGATTGACCGGCAACCTGCGGAAACTCCCCTTGTACGATAGGGGTTGCAAGGATTGTCATACCCGTATGAATGTTGCTAAGAAACTACCCAATTAATGATGATTAGTTTTGAATTTATGTCTCTCGTCCTTACATTAGTAATTATTGTTCAACAATAACTAGCAGTCAAATTACATTCTTGAGAACCAGCGGCACATTAATTGGGTTAGTTGGGTGTCTGCTTGCCATATGAGATGCAAGGTTGGGATAATCCAGAATGTTATGACTGGCACACTGAAGTGTTGACTGAAACTGTCAATAATAATCATTCGAATCACAGTTGTTTTAAAACCAATGTTACTAAGCCAAAGAGAAGTCGTAATCGGTCCAAAAACGCTGTCAGTATGGATTATCCCAAGAACTTAATGACGGGTCGATTCCCATCGGGCGCATGGGGTTCGTACAAATTACCTAGGAATTCTCATATCAGGCAGGAAGACTGCGTAATTGTGAACGAGTGCCTGTTACTGGTCGTCACTCGAATGAATGTGCGAATGTTAGCCAGCGCGGGCGAATGTCCATTGTCATGTCGCTATAACATGTACATCAGGTAGTTAGCTTCATTCAGAGTCACGGGGACTCCCAGAATAGGCTGTAACTACCAGTTGGTCCTCGATTCGTCCGTGTAGGTAGTCCTATGCTCAAGGGACGGACGAATCGCAAATAGGACTCCTTGCTGGTTCATTCTGCAAGTACGCTAGATTAGTATGAATGTTTATTAGTTAGGACCGTGCCATTCGTGCCCTCACTTGCTAGTGTCAACTGAACGGTCAAACTTGTTTTAATTGGCAGTTTCCGGTAACATGTTGGTAAACTATCTAAACTTTTATGTCAAGCTCTTATCATGGAAGTCAAAAGTTCATGTTAATCGTTTTCTAAAAGCTCCAACATTACGGGAAGAATAATACTAAACAATAACCCGTGCCCTCGCTTGTAATCACTAACGAAATGACCAATTCCGGTCTGGTTGCAGTTTTGTAATGGGCATCATCGTTTCTGCTCAAGCTTTTTATGTTAGCTCGTAATTTATGAAGTTAAAGGCTATATCGCCAAATACTCTCTGGCAGTCATGGTCACAAATGTCGAATTACAATTACGGACCAGCATCTTGAACTAACAATGGAATCGAATGGCACTGATTGTAAATAGCAGTACTTAAGTAGTATAACCAATACCTGAAAATACATGAATCATGGTCAGATAATATAAGAATGACAGTCGGTACGTAAGAGTTAGAAATCTCTTTGAACCATCTTCTAAAGAATCACAAAAAAGTAGTAGTATCAGGAAAGAGAAGGCTTACAAACAAGAGTTAGTTTTGTGCAGGAAACGGGTGCTTTCCTGCTCTTTAAGCGCTTGCTATTCTCTTTTCGAGCTTAATTAAAGAAAGCCCAAATATTTGTGAAGGAATCGTGTTGTGCTAGCGATTTTCTGCATCATAAGGCAGAAAATCGTCTAAAAATTAATGTTTGTTTGCAATTCCTTTATATCAAACTAATAACGCGCAAATAGTTCCGTCTTAACTGTAAATTGGCCCAAAAATCGGCTGTTTTTAATTGTCTTGTTATCGTTGCAACTTCTATCTTAGAAAGCCATCCAAAGTGAGTAGTAGTTGCTGGGTTTGATTCCCGCACTTGTGTCCTGTTCTAATGGGTTTTAACCCATTTGATTCAGGTTCACCGCAGACGAGTCCTGCCCAGATTCATATCGGTCGGAGCCTGATCCTGTTGTCACTGCGAAGTATTGGTCTGAAGTTGGTATCATTGATTACCAGTGGATTTAGTTCAGAGGATTTTGATCGGATAATTGTGGCCCAGTTGCTGTATTGATTTGGAACCAGTTCAGAGAATCCAGAAGGTACACTGGAGACCGGAACTTATTGATAGAGAGTTTAAGGCAGAGACATCCCTGACACGAACCTAATCAATTCTCGGGTTGACCTACAGTTGTGCTTCTATTCAAAGAATCTAATCTGAGCGCTGTTTTCTATTGACTATTGAAGTTCTCCGAAAGTTCACTTAAAATGTCTCAGATTGCTATTTTCGTCACCTTTTCCCTGGAGGCCTCCGCCTCCGTACTGTCTCTGGCTTAAGGCCTGCCTCAGAGAAGATATAATTGATCTAAAGAAGAGAACCTATTAAACTATTATTTTAATTTATATTAACTATAATTCGGGCATCTCCTGGTAACTCCCCGCCTAGACCGACCCCTGTGTTTGTACTCTCCACCGTCCGATAGCCGCCTTAGATCTGTGGGATTCCTTGAGAGTCTTTAATACCAGATCTAAGCCCGCTCACCCATTCCCGGAACAGAAGTTTATTTTGTGATTAGACGGATAAGGAAGCTAATTTAACATACACAACTCACGCGTACACACTGTACCTGACAGTACCCTGTAATCAATACCTGAAGAAGAGGAACCCAAAGTTAGGCTAGAGAGTGAAGTTTAAGCCCTGCTAGTAACTACAAGGAAAGAGGAAGAAAGAAAGAATCCATCTTCGAATTGTTAATAATTAATCTTCCCCTAATATTGGTCAAACTAAAGCATCAATTAACGAAAGAGTTGGCAACCCTGGTCAATTGTACCTTGACAATATTTTGTTGATAACTGTAACGAATATCAATTGTTTAGCGCCCCTGTCTGACTATTCTATTATTATCATTATTGTTACTGTGTCTAAAGTATATCAGAACCTGGTATTGTTTAATAAATTGTTGCTTACTCATCCAGACTTAGTTAGGGACATCCTTGCTGAGTCAGATCCTGTTGCGATCTTATTGCTGAACTGGATCCTGTCGAGATCTTGCTGCTGAATCAGATCCTGTTGCGATCTTACTGCTGAAAACGATCCTGTTGCGATCACATTGTTGGATTGAATCCTGCTGCGATCAACCTAACGACCCCTATCTAAACGAACTCACGACTATACCCCTAACAGGTTGGCTGTAGAGATCCCCGATTTTGGCAAACTACCTTTCGGGAATCTGGTACCTAAGTTTGTCTAATCAGACAAACGTGCTGACCTTCCGTGTAACTGAACCTATCAGCCTAATACGACCCCATTCTTGAAATCGAATCAAGTCAAGCCAATTTCTCATTTAATCCAACTCAGTTCATTACATATATACAAATATATAGTCGTAGTAATTTCTGTATTCAGTAAATACTGTATTTACTGGCTGACTCCAGTAAATACAGTATTTACTTGTAAGAATGGTATTTTCTTTAAACTTCCTATCTTTACACGTAAATACCATTTTTACTGAAACTCGTCCAGTAAATACTGTATTTTCTAGTAAATTCTGTATTTTGTCTTGAACGCCTTTATCTTTGTGTGTGGCTACACGGACACAAAAGGCAAGCCGACGTCATACTTAATGCCTAAAGGTAGGCCATACATAATCACAATATGTGCAAAGGGGTGCATGCAGATAAACTTCAGAAGTTAAAAATATTAGTTCATAAAACTATAAATTTTAGTTTCACAGTCTCCAAAATCAGAACAGATAGAGGTGATAATTCCGTATACGCACACTTGCACTGAAACTTGAGTTCACTCAATGCATCTAATTCCGTAGACGCACACCTGTTGAATAGTAACAGAAATGAGGGAAAATTTCCTTATTTTCGGAAATTAAGGTAATGAAATATAAAAAGTATATATATAACTAGGAAAGTGGTTTTACTATAGTTACACCTTATCAAACAAACAACATAATAGTGCTTTTCAACAACAAACAAGCAACCAAGTTTGATGTATACGTATACGTATATATATACTCAATTGTGGCCAATTGCGGTGCCTGCTTGGGACAGGGGCCGCCCTGAGGCAGCCAAAAAATTTTGGGGGAAAAAGTAGTCAGGCATAAGCAACGTGTACATACGTGTATACACAAGGCCGCACCCAGGGGGGGGTTCAAGGGGTCTAGACCCCCCCCCTTTTGGGATGACTAAATGGAAAAATTTTGCTATTTTTATGGCAAAAACAGCTATTTTTAAAAAATTTTCGCGCCTTCGGCGCGATAATTTAGGAATTAACGTCCAATGTACTGTTTTTGGGCAAAAATGCAAAATTTTTTCAAGTTCTGGGGGGCTCCGCCCTCCAGACCCCCCGTTGCATTTTAGCTTGGACCCCCCCTTTTCAAAATCCTGGGTGCGGGCCTGTGTATACACAAGCATAATGTTTTAGATTCATTCATCAGAACCACAACACAGATTTGTTATTAAAATGCTTTGGTTAATGTAACACTGACATTCATTCTTGTCCTGTACATATATAGTCTATATACTTAATATTTAACATAGTACCATTTACTAGTACGGTGTTTGGATTACCTGCGCATTATGCCTGGCCTAGCTACGATCAGTTATCCCGAGGTGGTGGATCGACTGTCCGCCTTGAAAAATCGAGAAAGGAATTTGATTGCTGGCCTGTTTTCTTTTTTGGGCTTGATTTTGCTCAGTGCTGCACTGGGAGATCAAGAGTAAGTATATATAATTGGGGTGGAGAGAGTGGGGGTTGGCCAAGTGGTGTAAAATCGCTACAAATGCAGTAAAAACAGCCTGTTTTCTACATACTGGCTATAACTATGCTAGAAAGAGCTCAAAAATCGAGTTTGAGTACCAAACTAGGCGATATTTGGCCAAAAAGTGCGGCACAGTATTTTTACCTTTATTTGGGGGTGTTTTCCCCGGGTCTGACTATAAACAATTTTCATAGAGAAATAATGAAAAACGCTTGCCTGCAGTCATCACTAAGGCAAAACCTTATTCCGAAACAGGAGAGAGACAATGGGCGCGTTTCGGACTTGTTTCGGACAAAGGTTTTGCCTTGTGACTACAAACAGGCGTTTTTCATTATTTCTCTATGATTAATGCTTGTATCCTTTGTGGATCCTCCTGCAAGCCCGCGTTTACCCCATTTTCTTGAAATAAACCATTTTTAGATGGTTCTATCTGGACGGTGGTCATTGTCCATTAAACCACATTGGAATGACAATGTTTTATGAATGGGGCCTGTTCTCTAAAGTTAAGTCGGACGAACGCAGTGGGCACCAGCGCACTCACATTGTTTATCAGTTTGGCTCCAAAAGTAAGTTTTTGTTCACCTTATACGTGTATATATATACATAATATGTATTCATATTTAAGTATATCATAGAGGGATGGGCTTATTCTAGGGAATTTTTCTTGGGGGGCCTCGGGGGGCAAGTCATTCTTGGGGGGGATTTTTTCAAAATTTTTCTAAAAACATGCTAAAAATAGCGCTATTTTTATAGTAATTGCCAAAAAAGTTCGTTTTTACTGCAAAAATAGCGCTTAAATAGGCAAAAATCGACTAAAAATCTCCGGCGAAACCGGAAAATTTGGCCTTCTGAGCGATTTTTTCAGGGCAAAAGTTGGTACCAAAAGGGGCACCCACTTTTTGGGGGGGAAGGGTGTTCCAAAAGGGCCCCCCACTAGAATAAGCCAAGGCGGGTACGCATGCTCTACTCCGCATTTGAAATTTATTGTCTGTTCTAAATTCGTCAGCTTTCCAGGAGAGCTTGCTGATTTGAAAATATTAGGCTTTATTTCAAGCGTTTTATTCTGAGCGGCTAGCGCAGCATTTGTGTCATCAATTTTTACTGTACGTTGAACGTTCTATTACGTGTTGCATTATGCATAAATTAATTGAATTAAGTTGCATTATTATGTATATAATTATTAACCCCCCCATTGTAGCGCAAAAAGACGTCTTCAACACAAATATTTAACGTTCATAACATTGAAATATCCTTTATCATAGGGGTCGCGGTAGCGACCCCTATAATATGAGTGAAAATGGTCGAATGACCGTGTAAAACAAGGCTGCGCAGAAGCTGCGCAGATCCTGCGCAGATTATGTACGCAAAAAATTGTACGTGTCGAGTTTAGTATGTTCCTGAAGTTTCATCTCCGTACCACTTTCCGTTAAAAAGTTATGCCAAAAATCGCTTACGAAATTTGTGTTTTTCTTTTTTTCCGGTTTCTCGCTTTTGATGTCTCATAAGGGGGTTTTGTAGCTTGAATAACTACAGATGGAAAAATTTTTGCCTATGAAACCCATATATATTCTTATAGTACAAATCAAAAATAAGAAAATAAGCTAGTTTTTATGCCTCCCAGAGCCGGAAAAAATTTTTGGCTGGGGGCCAAAGTCGGCCAAAACGCTAAAATGGCCAAAAAGTATGCTTCAAAGGCGCCTTAATAAGTCAGATTGGGCTATATATGGGGTAATACTGACTATATGGTTAAACAGTACACATATCGGGGTCGTTCAAATGCTATATGATTTTCCGTTCCCGTGCGAAATTTTTCGGTATATACTGGCCGGCCAAAGTTTGTGAATTTTGGGTTGAACGTTGAACTTAAATTTTTCGCTTATTTTGCAACATGGGTGGCTCAAATTTTGCATACAAAGGTTTTTTGGGACGGAGAATCGATTCCCGCTATCAGTTTTGCTGCCCGAGTAACCCAAGTTGCTGGGTTGGTTCCACTTGACCGTCTGAGGGGTCAGGTCGGTAACCGCTTCCCGGAGGTCCATAGTAGGTTTTACAAAGCCTCTCCAAACTTTGTCTATAGGGGTTTTCTGGTGCGCCCAGCTCATTCCCGGTGTCCGTTTTACCGTCTGACCCACCCATCTTGCTGTGCTGGCTCCACTTTGCCGTCTGGAGGGTCCGGTCGGTACCGACTTCCGGGAACATCATATAGGACTGTACATAGCCTCTCCAAACTTTGTCTATAGGGGTTTTCTGGTGCTCCCAGCTCATTCCCGGTGTCCGTTTTACCGTCTGACCCACCCATCTTGCTGTGCTGGTTCCACTTTGCCGTCTGGAGGGTCCGGTCGGTACCGACTTCCGGGAACATCATATAGGACTTTACATAGCCTCTCTAAACTTTGTCTATAGGGGTTTTCTGGTGCGCCCAGCTCATTCCCGGTGTCCGTTTTACCGTCTGACCTACCCATCTTGCTGTGCTGGCTCCACTTTGCCATCTGGAGGGTCAGGTCGGTGGGAGGTCATGGGGTCAAAAATGAAATTTTTCAAAAGTGGTCAAATTTGGTACCAAATGAAAGCCCTAAGCGAGCTGAGCAACTTTTGTCATAGAACTGCATGCTCAAAGTGGCTGTAGAGTGCTGTGGTATGGTGGGGTGGGGTCTTAGGCGATTTTCGGTCAAAAATGAAATTTTTTAAAAGTGGTCAAATTTGGTACCAAATGAAAGCCCTAAGCGAGCTGAGCAACTTTTGTCATAGAACTGCATGCTCAAAGTGGCTGTAGAGTGCTGTGGTGGGGTGGGGTGGGGACTTAGGCGATTTTCGGTCAAAAATGAAATTTTTCAAAAGTGGTCAAATTTGGTACCAAATGAAAGCCCTAAGCGAGCTGAGCAACTTTTGTCATAGAACTGCATGCTCAAAGTGGCTGTTGAGTGCTGTGGTATGGTGGGGTGGGGACTTAGGCGATTTTCGGTCAAAAATGAAATTTTTCAAAAGTGGTCAAATTTGGTACCAAATGAAAGCCCCAAGCGAGCTGAGCAACTTTTGTCATAGAACTGCATGCTCAAAGTGGCTGTTGAGTGCTGTGGTATGGTGGGGTGGGGACTTAGGCGATTTTCGGTCAAAAATGAAAGTTTTCAAAAGTGGTCAAATTTGGTACCAAATGAAAGCCCTAAGCGAGCTGAGCAACTTTTGTCATAGAACTGCATGCTCAAAGTGGTTGTAGAGTGCTGTGGTGGGGTGGGGTGGGGACTTTGGCGATTTTCGGTCAAAAATGCCGCTCATTCCCAGCTCATTCCCGGTGTCCGTTTTACCGTCTGACCCACCCATCTTGCTGTGCTGGTTCCACTTTGCCGTCTGGAGGGTCCGGTCGGTACCGACTTCCGGGAACATCATATAGGACTTTACATAGCCTCTCTAAACTTTGTCTATAGGGGTTTTCTGGTGCGCCCAGCTCATTCCCGGTGTCCGTTTTACCGTCTGACCTACCCATCTTGCTGTGCTGGCTCCACTTTGCCATCTGGAGGGTCAGGTCGGTGGGAGGTCATGGGGTCAAAAATGAAATTTTTCAAAAGTGGTCAAATTTGGTACCAAATGAAAGCCCTAAGCGAGCTGAGCAACTTTTGTCATAGAACTGCATGCTCAAAGTGGTTGTGGAGTGCTGTGGTTGGCTTGTTTGCTACTGTTGAAAGATATCTATACATACGTACCTTCAGGAGCATACATATATAAAATAATAGAAAACAAGAACAAAAAGTGCTCCTTCGTCGCATGTAAAATACATATGAGTTCCGTAGGGAGGTTGTAAATTAAGGAAAACAAGTTGCAACCGCTTAACATATGAGCCTGTCCTACAACGAGGCTCATATTGGCGTCACAGTGCATTCCACATTAAAGCCTCATTGAAGAACCTCAGCTTCATCCTCATTACGGAAAAATGAATAGACGTTGTGGCCCAGAAGAAATGGACTGAAGTGAACTACGACTGCTCAAGCTGAACTGTACATGCAACCAGACATGGGCAGACTGTATTTCCACAGCCTACACTGGCAGCAGCTTTGCGTAGTCAATTGAAACCGGCAGAAAAAATCCTTAGTTTGTACAAATTTACAATTTGCACGCTACATCAGTGGCGCATATAGAAAACTTTTTCGCGGGGGGGGGCTGACGCGGACCTTAGAAAAATTTTGGGGATCTGGGGGTCGAAGGTCCCCAGAAGTTGAAAAATTTTTGGAAATATATATAAGGTTTGAAAGGCAAAAATAGGCGTATATATGCAATTTAAACAAAACCAGTAAATTTCGCTCCGACGGCGCGAAAATTTTGAAACTGCTTCGCAAAAAAGAAAAAAGCAATTTCGCGCCGAAAATTTTTGAAATTTTCTGTAAAAAGTAACTGAAACACGTGTTATTTATTATCAGAGATAACTGAAAACTTCTACTCACTTCAACTCTACTTCTAATTTGGCAACGTGCCAGACCAACGGTGCATCGGATCGATCTAATTTTGGCTATGTGCAAAGAGGAAGACTTGCCATCATTGCAGATATATGCAACTTTTCTAGCCAACCCAGTCAAAAGTTACATCGGTCCAAACTTTTGCAAAATTTTGGCATGGTTGGACCAAAAAGTAGGTGTCATTTTCAAAATGTCATAAAATGGGCAGGAGAGAACCAAATGACTTGATCTTCGCACACTTAGGTAAGAAAGAGTCGCGCTTTCTGCAGCTATGCTTTGGAGCTCATAGCTCCAACCCTTGGTCCAGGAGGCGGGTGGGTTTTCCCTCAAAAAGGGGGGCGGGTTCCCCCCCCCATGGCTGTATTTGTTTAGGTTAGGTTACGTAGGTTTCAGTTAATGTGAAATTAAGTTAAAATTGATGCTCTCCTTCTAAAGCTCCGGTAGTGCGAGGTCATTTGTGAAGCGCGCGGCTCGCTTTCGCTCGCCGCGTGCGTGGTCCCTGGTGGCTTGGCTTGCGTAGTCGCGTAGTCAGCCTACACTGGTGTAGGCTGCGTGTAGGCTATGCCCATGTGTGCATGCAACCTGATGTTTCCTGAAACACTATGGCACACCTCTAATGCATTCTCGAAACACTGTCACATTATACACACGCAGAATGCGTTCCCGCTTGGCTGCGAGTCAGAGCGCCTCATGGCGTACCGTATTGAGCATATGCACACTATAATGACTGATCAACATTATATGAAGGATAATTTGTAATGAAAAGCTTTATGCAGTATGTATTTATATAAAAGTAAAATATATATCGGCAAATTATTCGTATTATGACATACGCCAATATGAGCCTCGTTGTAGGACAGGCTCATATGTTAAGCGGTTGCAACTTGTTTTCCTTAATTTACAACCTCCCTACGGAACTCATATGTATTTTACAGGCTAGTTTTTGCTTATGTACAACCTGCCTACGAAGACTCATATGTATTTTACATGCGACGAAGGAGCACTTTTTGTTCTTGTAAAGACTAATCAAGCAATCTATGTTTTGTATTTCTTCTGCAATAAGCGAAAAATGCTAAATATAGTTATAAATGCTTTAAAAAAAGCGTTAAAAACGTGTTAGTACTGCGAAAAGCGAATTTTAGGAAAAACACAGAATTTAAAAACTCACATTTTCTTAAAGAACACAAAAAAGCACAGGTAAAATTTTGAAAAAACCCTGGTTATTACGAGCACAATTACATATATATAGTTGCAGACGCAGAACTATGCTCACAAATTGGTAAAATGTTACTGAAGAACTACTACCAGCATCAGTCCGGGCAGCTTCCATGAATATGGGTTGTTCAGCGAAGCTGGTACATATTAGTGCGCTTTTAGCCTAGTCCTCCTGGCATTTACAACCTGGCCCTCCCGTACCCGTATTAACGTTTTAAATCCTAGTCCTCTGTCCGCTTAAAACCCAAATGTCACCCATATTGCATTTTCATGCTCCATCGGAGCATTTTTATTCTTGTATATAATTCAGTCACAAAATGTATTTTTGCGTATGTAAATGGCGTCATTAAGCGAATTGACTCCAGCCAGTATCAGATAATTTTAGGTAAGACTAAGCGAGGAACGCCAATATGAGCCTCTTTATAGCGGCAGGCTCATGTTAGGCTTTTACAGCTTGTTTTCAATTATTCACAACCTCACCGCGCTCATATGTATCTTACTGGTCCACTCTTGTTTTGTCTACTGCACAACCTGCCTTCCAACGTCTCATATGCATTTTACATGCGACGAAGGAGCTTTTGTTGTCTTGTATACTTAACTTGCTTTATCATGCTTTAGAGAAACAATAGCGTCTTATTCTTGTTCTTAGTAGAATATTAGTAGAATATTGTCGGGATGCATCGGGGCCTGGCCCCAGCCCCGGCCGACCGGGGCCAAAAATTAGCAAAATTTTGTAAATTTTTTACATTTTTGACCAAAATTTTGAATTTTCGAAAGTCAAAAAGTGTTACAAATCTTGTTTTCCCGCTGATATGAATGAAAACAACGATAGTAACGTTTGTATATCAAAAATTATTGCAAAATTTAACTTTTCAAGAAAATTTTTGGAAATTTTCTATTTGGACCCCCAATTTCTAGGCCCCGGCACCGGTGCATCTCTAGATGATCAATTGTATTGCTTTTCCACTGTCGAGCCATTCACTGATGCAAATATGAGATCCCATCAAGATAACTGCGGATTCCCTGGCATCCCGTACGTCCCTTAAACATATATACGTACATTGAACTCCTTTCCGTTGAGAATTTTTGTTGCTTGCTATATTTCACTTTCATTGTTTCAGGTTATGTGGATTGTGTCACTCCTGGTATCGCTGACGCTTTCCATGGAACCATGGGCGTGCTCTTTGTTGGCATGTCTACTTTATTGATTGCCACTTTGCTTAATACTGTTGGAGTTCGTCACGGATTTTTGTGCTGGATTCGCAAAAATTCTATTGCCAACATTGTCTCCGGTACGTGACTAGGTGCAAGGCGGGGTAATGGGATGGAATGTTCACCCTGCCGTTGCTTGTTCCCTTAAAAATACATCTAAAAATTGTAGATTTGCTTCACCTAACAGGACTTTCTCCGTCTAGTTTTCGGATTTGGGCGTCACGTCACGTCATTTACGGTGCTCTTTGTATATACGTACATGTACGTATATGCCTTTGTCCGGTGTATACATAATCAAAAATTTGATCAAATATGTGGAAAGCATAATTTTCCTCCTTTAATCTCAGCAGCGCTTAACGGTAAAGGTTTTCTGCTAGACCTGGCATGTGAGATCTTTCTTTTCGTAAAAAAATTTTTGAACTTTTTTATGTAACTGCAAAGGTTGTCGCTTTTATATGTCTGAAAAGGTTGGTAAATGTTAGAGTCACAAGCGTGTCAGTAGAATTTTCGCCAGCCTGAAAACTTTTCACGTTACGGCATTTTTGGTTAAGAAATCCAAAGTTGCTATATTGTTCGGCATTCAAAATCCTTTGATCTTTGCAAAATTTTACAAGTTTGGCTGTCTATTACTCTTAATTCGCTCAACGGAAGAAATTCTCATTAATTCTGGACCGCCTAGGTGTCCTGAATATCAAAATATTTGAGTTTTGATGGCTAGGACTTACGTTGCACCCTTATTCCGTAATGAATTCGAAAATTCTACTTTCATACTTTATACAAACCACGTAACATATCAGTTGAAAGTTGACACTTACGCGGTCCTGAATAACGGGAATTTCTTCCGTTGAACGAGCTACGAATAATAGTAAGTCTGTCAAACTTGGAGAATCTGCAAAGATCAGTGGATTTCGAAGAGAGAACTTTGGATTTCGCAACCAATAATGCTGAAACTCGATGTATGTAGACTTTTCAGGTAATGGGAAAATTTTCCTGAAACTTTCGAGGTTCTACAATTGATTTGTCTAAGCAGCGCACCCTTTAAAGTTGCACGAAATGTTTCGAATATATTTCTTTTTATGCGAAAAACTCTTTATCATGTCTATGCCGCAAATATTTTATTAGAATCTTGAAGCGCTTTTAAATCTATAGGAAAAATTGCGGTTTCTACACTTTGGATTAAACTTTAGTTCTGTTGAATACAGAACTGGTCAATGCCGCACCCAGGTGGGGGGGGGATTCAAGGAGTCTAGACCCCCTTTAGGGTAGCAAAATGGAAAATGTTTGCTTTTTTGGCAAAAACAGTTATTTTTACTCGGTAATTTACTTTTTGCAACAAATAAACATCCAATGTACTATTTTTGGGCAAAAATGCAAAAATTCTTCACCGCCCCCAAGCACCCCGCTGCTAACTTGATCCCCCCCCCCCTTTTCAAAATCCTGGGTGCTGGCCTGCTGTATGTATACACTGGACTAATAAGGTATTTAGTGATTCAAGGCTTCGTGAGCTTATACAGACAAAATTTGTTATTGTTTACAAATAAATGTAACTAATAAAATGACTAACTGATGAATCTAGTCTAACAAAATTACGTACCAGCATTGTTGTGCATGATTTTCTTTTTCTAGTTGTCTTGTGCTCAGTGATTATCTGTCTCTGCTACTGGATCTCTATCCAGATAGAGAATCAGCAAAGAGCATCCGTGGTTAAACTGGATGTTTCCTGGTCTCCTGAATTGGACTTCAGGTCCTTTCTCAATAGCGGCGGTGCCTTGAAGGATGAAACGGATATAGCGGGAACGCAACGGGAAAGCCGGGCTAGTCGGGAAGATTCTAGTGAATCCAGTTTAGCTGAATCTGTCGTTGTCAGTTTTGAGGATGGTTTTTATATGATTCTGGGTGCTGGGCTAATGGCAGTGTGCGCTGTCGCTGCAGATTTACTCATGTAAGTATGACAACCTACCTATCTGTAATTTGTAAGATACATTTTCGTACATACTGTAATTTTTCGTGTGCTTATGTTACCATTTAAGTTCTGAATAGAAGCCGAAAAGGGTGCTCTGCTTTATCGAAAGTAGCTTGAAAAATTATTCCGTCGGTATGTCAGAGTTGGAGTAGCCTGAATAAACTTCGTATTGAATTGAAAAAAGTTGAGAGACGGAAAAATTTCGGGTCGGTCGGTATATTTCCCCTCTCATATTGTAAACTATATTTTATGCTGCAAATCCGTGCAGTTTGGTGCCTATGGGCGAAAAACTTTTCATCCCATCAGTATATACTTGGATGATACCGTTTCTGTATTGTTTTGCATGAATTTGAAAAATTTCTAATTTCAACATAATAATATGTATTTCATTTTTCTAGGACTAGTTGGCAGCTGAAACGAAACACAGAGGATCGGCTGTCACTTATAAACAATTCCTACGAACAGCATTCATCAACAGAGATCTCTCCGCGAGGAGGCGGCGTCGCTTCACCTGCTCTGGCGCATCTACCTCAGCAGGCCGTTCTTCGGGAGGCTTTGGTTACCGGTAGAAATTCTTTCGGGCTCTCTCCTGAAATGTTGATGCATGCACCGCCCCCGCCTCCCCCCTATGCACCCTAGTGAGCAAACGCTGTATGTATGTACTGTTTGTGTATATAAAATTAGAAAATTCTGCGTCCGTAATCTCCAATTTGCTACTAAATTTTTGCCGTGTGTCCTACATTAATCCTGTGGTATAGACATGGTATGTATGATATAAAACTGGCTTGACTGTTGTCACTGTAATGTGCTGCGCTGTGCGAGATCGAATTTCATTTATTTGTGATTAATCCAGATCTGATTGTAGCCTACTGTAGCGAAATGTTGTGTGATATATGTTTTATGATATTATTCCGGTGTAAATCTCCTGTTGTATAGATTTTGTATTCTTTCAGTGTTCGATTAACTATGTTTGTCTTTTGACGTGCCTGCTTTCTGCCATATTTAAATGCTGTAACATTATTGGCTTTGCGGCGTTGTTTGTGCAACTAGTATTTATATAAAAATCTTGGACACTAGCTGTATAATATTTCATTTAATTCAGAAAGAAATTCGTGATTTTTGTTTTCTGCTCTTCCTTCTGGTGTGATAGGGAGAACTTTTTAACGGAAAAGTTCTGACCAGTTAGCTTTATATATATAGCAGCTTTCGCTTGTTGCTTGCTGGTATCCACCAGTATCACCTGTATAGTTTTCCTGGCTTATTACACGTGAACTAGAGCTTTCTTGAAATTCTCCGAAGAAAACATTTTAACCATGTTTCTTTTAGTTTTTGCTCTGTATTGTGTAAGATTTCATTTCCTACTTGATGGAATTGGAATTTTTGAAGGAACTGCCCTAGCCTATGTATGAATGTTTGATGTTGTCTGTGATATTGCCATTTAAAGCTGGACATATATTCATAAATAGTCACCCACCACTCAGTTTTTGTGTAATTGACTGTGATTCTGTTTAGTTTGTATTTTAAGTGTAGGTAACCTTTGCGGACGTCTAAATCTATATTGCAACAGGCTAGACTTTTATGATTTAGAATTTCGGTAATTTTTCTTGAAATTAAATCTCGTATTATGCGAACCATTGCGAAGTCAGACAAAATTATTATTAGAAAATAAAAGTAAGGGTTATTGCATTCAAGGTTTGTATTTTATTTAATGGTGATGTACAGTACAGTGTGTAGATATTTCGAGAATTAGTAAAATCGTTTTTGTCCCTCATAAACAAGTAAACACCTTTATTACAGCGTGGTTTGTTATGTATTCCTAGTATTCCTACAAGTCTAGTTAGTTTGTACTGTCTCATGTATAAAAGATTACTGGTTAGTTAAAAACTCACTGGAACGGTTCCGTTAATGTGTAAGGCAACTGTTGTGCACCTTGACGATAATACATAAATACCATTTTAGTAGCTTCAATGTTTATGTGGACATTTGTTTGTCCCAGTGGATTTTTAGAAAGTCAAACTATATCGTCTTGATTAGTTTAAAACGAGAAATGCACACATGAATTTAGTACCAGGTTATGTTCTGCAAAATTGAAGGTATAGTCGAGACATTAATTTTTAAGAAAGAATTTCCGTGGAGGGCTGCTTATATCTAGAGCTATTCATCCAGTGGCTAGCTAGATAGCTAGCCTGTGGCGACCCGAGCACGGCTGCCCGATATAAGGCTCAGGTCAGGTATAGACGACAAACCTGGCCGAGCCTGAGCTTCAAGAAGCCGGGCCCGGAACGCGTCAAGGCATAATTCGCGGATATTAAACTCAGTTAACCGTCGCAATTGTAGGTCGTTCTCATTGAGCGAAAGGCACACCACAAAACTTGAGTTTCTTTGATTTAAAGGCAGTTGGTGCCAATTTCAGAGGCCAGTGGATTTTGTGTTTGCCTGTTTTGAGAGGTGCTTTTACTGTCTATTTTAGTCAGTATTATATTGCTGCTTGCCTGGGCTTATGGTGTGTGGATTATTGTAAAATTGATACATAGTCCTTTGTTATGCGGATTAGGTTATAATAGTCTGACCACTATGTTTGAGCTTTTCTGACACTCTTTGATTTAAGACCAGTTTTCCAGTAAATCGGGTTTTAGTGATATCTCGTATGAGCAACAGCAAATCCTAGAATGTTACAGACAAATGCCTTCAAAAGACTTTTGCATCGTTAATTATTAACATCAGTAAGTCTTAGAATTGTTCAGACGAATGTATGATATTCAGATGAAATGCCTATTGAAAGCTGTGTTGAGAGTTAGCTATTCTAATTATTTCTAATTACCTATTCTAAAACTAACTTTTGGAAACTTACATTTCTAGGCAATTTGCTAAGAATATGTTTACTTACTAGTTCAAGAATGCGGCTGCTAACCGGACTGAACTGAATATGTCTGTCTATAGTGCCAGGTCAACCGGTTTCGGGTTTTGAGACGAGCCTGTCAAGAAGCGCCTGATTGACTACAATAAACATTTTCTGCTTCTGTCAGCAATTGCTGGCTCAGCAATAAATTTATCATTTACTTTCATGGGTGTACTGTAGGCAGAGGGGTTATCGTGAATAAGGTGTGTTGGAATTATGTTTACGTACTGAGGAAATTATTTTTTCAAAAATTCGGATGGCATGGCACTTGGTGGATTTAATGGGGTGTCCCGTAAATCCATGTGTGGTTGGCTTTAAGCAAGGAATGCGCATAATTGCTCAGCTGCTGTTAAGCTAAACGTCAGCGAAGCTAGTTTTTTTATGTTTTGTCTTCAGGGGACTGGCTTTTATATTCGTCGTGCCTTGATAGACTCAGCAATATGGAATTGATGTTGAGAATTCTGATTAAAGTTGGCTAAAGATTGCATCAGATTTCAAGCAAAACGAAGGTTGAGATGGTTTAACTCAAAACTTGCATTTGGTGTATTTTTCGAAAAATTTTGTTTTGTACCACATTTCTGCAGTTGTAGCGTTCCCCCCACTTTTGCTTAGGTTATAAAGTGCTAACTCAGCAAATTCTTTTTGGCCCGTTTGTTATCAGTGTTTATGTTGATTTTTGGCTTATCGTCTTGGCTGGCTACTATATAAGGACTACTGTTGCAGTGGAAATTTCCAAACTGACTTTACTATAGTTAACGTTGTGTGAATTTTGTATTACTGCCTATTCGGAACCCAATTTGGGAATATTCCTTGTAGCCTTGGGATAGTCCTTCTGCTAACATTGTGTGGTTGCTGACGTTTTGGCCTATTGCTGTTGGCATTTGTAAGTCCAATCACTGAATGAAGTTGTGAATGAACGTTCATATTGAATGAATGATTTGAAACCTTCAGGGATAAAACTTAGCGGGCCTACCACCGTAGCCGAGCATTATCTTACTCGATACAAGTGGAGGGTTGTTTCAAGCGTAGAGTTTAAAAATCAGCTCTGGCAGCGGGCAGCCCAGCCTGTTTCCCTTGTCAACAATTTACCGAAACTTAAGGGGTGGTAGGGCAAGCTCAAGATAGAACTGCTGAGGTGCTTTCATCGCATAGCCGATGATTGACAAATTTCCAGCCATGTTAAACGCCTCAAGTAATTGTGAATTTGTAGGTGTCTTCGTAAAAAAATCTCACAACTAAGCTGACACTACTCCTTTCCTAACCAAACCGGTGTAGCGTCAGCTAGAGAAAGACGTACCGAAAAATTTATTTTGTAGCCAGAGAACGGGAGTTCAGTTAAAAATTTAATATTCGTCTCGTCATTAAAAAGCATCAATTTAACGCAACATCTATTTCCTTTTAAAAGGTAATTGTTACAATGTGCCGGTAAAACCACATAAATGAAAGATAGTCCGTGTCTGTTTAGTAGGTTTATTATTTCGTTCACTGTAGGTTAAGCTATTCGCTATTACGATTTTCACCTTTCGTAGAACGCTTTTTCAAGAGGATTGTATACAGATCTTATCAAAACAGTTTCGTCTTGGTTTCTTGCTTTCTTGTGTACAAACTTAACTAAAATAGTCTGCCATTTTCATAGGCGAGATTAGATCTCTTCCGTTTACCCCTCAGCTCTCCTAAGATTTGAGATAAGCTTTGATTTTTAGGAACAATAACTTTAAAATTCTATATAATTTCCCGCTGAAGGTTGATAAATTCAGAAATTTTTTAAATGGTGAAAGCTTTTGTAAATGCTATAAGAGGGAGACCATGGGGATCAAAAATGTTGTCCATTATGTTGCTGAATGGTTGCATGTAGGCTACTTCATGATTCTGAGCACCTGAGTTCTGAAATAGCTGGTCGGCTAGCTGTGCTTTTTTAGGTGAAAAGGTGGGGGTGGGGGCCCTTCCACCAAATGGGGGAGGTCATACGTGGGGGAACCGATAAAATCGCCAAAAATACAGTAAAATTAGTCTGTTTTCTACATAATATATCTAAGCTAACATTGCTCAAAAGTCAATTTAGCCCCAAAATAGACAGTTTTAGAAAACATTCTTGAAATGATTTTGGCAATTGATGATTGGCAAATGATTGGCAATTTTTGGACACCTCAAGGTGAGTGGGGGAAGCTCAAAAAATGTGGAGCTAAGGCCGAGAGGGGACGGGGACGAGACAAAGTGGGGGCTTCCCCTCCTGCCCTACCATTAGAAAAAACGCTCAGGCTAATTTTCTATTTTCTCCGTCCAGTGTGAGATAAATTTATAAGCTTCAAATGTAAGTTTGTGTTGAGCTAACGAAAAGCTTAATAGAAAACTGATTTCAGAATCGCGACATCGAAAAGCCCTGTATGCAACAGTCATAAAATTTTAAGCTCTTCTGCCTGCATACAACAACTTAAGGTTATTTTTCGAATAATCAAAAGTTCAAAAATCACTCTGAAGTGCTAATTGTTCAAATATTTAGCCAAGATACGGTGAAATGTAATTTGTCTTCTCCCTGGAAAAGTCTTGTAAAAGCTATGTCATTTTGAGCTTCAACTGCTGAATATATATGGTATATATAAATGAATAATAGTAAATACTTGGAATTTCGTGATTACTTTTGTCAAAAAATATGAAACAAAATAATTTATTCTTGCCTTTAAATTGGAGACTGTTCGATTTAAATGTTCTATTTTCTATCATATATTTTGGTAGGTGAATAATATAAAGTCATTTTAACTTGTAAGTCACTTAACTTTTCCAGCACACCTCATAAGTTCTCAGCGAGAAATCGCTTAAAAAGATAATAGAAAGGCGCTAAGAGGAGGTTATGAGCGAATATCTAGGAGCAGTTTAAGAGGAGCTTTGTGAAACCAGCAGGGCGTTTCACAAAGGGCTCCTAAACCTAGCTTATCTCTTGTAAGCAGTTTACGAGCAATTTATGAGCGGCTCCTAAACTGTTTCACAAAGCTCCTTCCTATTATAAACTCTTGATGTTATGTATAGTCAAGCGGGAAAAAACCCACTTTTCAGATTTTTGGCCAGAACTTTTTAATGGTTTGACATATCGAAATGCTGATTATACAGGAAGCTAGGCCTAGTCGCAAGCTTTCTTATGAGCTATAGAACACCTCTCTAGGGTGTGCCGTTAGCGAGAAAAATTGTCCCAAACTGGCGGCGAAAAAACCCACTGCGGGAAAACCCATATGCGGGAAAAACCCACCCCAAAAAATTTTTGGCAAGTTGCCTGGAGCATTTCTAACCATTCCAAATGAAAGAGCGGATTGTTTTTAGTACAACTGCATCAAAATATATTAGTTTTTGTACTAAAATTGAGGTCATATGGTCATTTGAAAATGTTGTATCTTTAACACATAAACATAGGCAAATTTTGGAAATTTTTAAAAATTGTTTATTTTCGGCAGTTTAAGCATCCTATCGTGTAGAAAACGTGTTTTTCTTGTATTTAGAGCCAAACTACATAGACCCATTTTAAGGCAAAAATAAGCATTTTTGGTCAAAATTGAAATTTTGGCTTGAAATGGCACCGTGTCCGACTTAGACCTCCTGGACCACCCATAACAGTACGAACCCAGGTAAAACCTATACCAATTTAATCTATAGGCTCTATTAAACAAACGTATGTATTGGTTTGACCTTTCCGGTCAATGGTTAGAAAAAAAATTTAATTTTGAAAAGTGGGTTTTTCCCGCCGTGGGTTTTTTCCCGCCAACTCCAGGTCACCCCCAGGTCGCACCGGAGGGGTCAGAGCAGTGTGGCATATTTCATCATGAAGCGCAACAGATGCCCTACAGGTACATATAATCCGCTTTGGTCAAAGTCTTTCCAGTAGTTCAGGGAGGCCCAGCAAATTTTGCCAAATTTCGGCACTTGGTTGGACCAAAATTTCCAAAAACTTCAAAGTCCCAAAAAATTTGCAGGGAAGCATAGGGAGCTACCATAATACACCCTCCAGGGTAAGTTCCATTGCTGGCATAAGCGACCCAACGCTACGGCACTAAAATGTAGTTTCTTTTGCAGTATTGTTAATTTTTTAAAGTTTAGAACGGCCAAATTTTGTTCTGGAAAATAATTACACCGTCCTCACATTAGTTTTTTCCTGGCTCTTTTGTCTTTTTAAACTTTTTATATACAATTGATTAAAAGTATATATACAATTTCATGAGTGTTGAGCAGACATGTGCAGGAGGCGGAATTTGCTGGTGAACCGAAAACCGGATTTTCCGGTTTTTAGCCCAGCAAACAGAAAACTCCGAATTCTGGGAGGCGACTAACCCCTCAGGTGGTGGAACCCCCTCAAACCCCTCCTCCCAAACACATGTATTGCGAGTGAGAACTACACGAAGAAGTTTGAGCAACTAGAAAGCTTGTGAAAAAGTGTCGTCAACTTGAAACAATTGAAGCTTATTAATTACTATATTCTCTTTGAAAGGAAATTTGCAAACTCGATGTACTGAAACGAGCCTAGATTGAGCTCCACTTCAACTTGATGAGATTTTGCATCGTCACTGGACATTTTCTGTTCTTGACTTTATGCTTTCTGACAGCTTGAATTTTATTTAAGAGCCAGACTTGATTGACTTCACGTGGTATTCTGACAGTGTTTCACAATACTTTCTAATTCGTTGATTTGCAATAGTGCTCTGTTCATTTTCTGGGGGATTTCCGATTTTATAGGATTAGTATTGGAATTTTCCGTCGAAGTTGCCTATTAACCGTTGTGTGGGAGTTTTCTGATGGCATTTATGGTTTACATAGATTGCCCTGGAATTTTCAAGTGCACTATATAAAGCAGACCTGTAGGCATTAGGTTGTCATTTCTACAGTCTAGTTGCTTCTTAAGGTACCTAGTGCTTACGGTATTCAACGACGTTATTTTTGTTTACTACTTTTGACTTGGTCTTTCTTGCTAAAATGGGTAGGTTTTGACCTTTTGAAATAGCGGAACAGGTTCAGCTACACTTGATAACGATTTCTGTTAGAGAATATCGTTATTCCAACCAACTGTTTCCTGTTTTCAACGTGATTGATAGGATATTGTTTGATATTAGAAATTGTCGGTTAATTTTACCAATATAAATTCTCTACTGCTAATCTTGTTTCTTTATATAATTGGCCGATCAACAGTTCACATAATTCAGTTTGACAGTCACAAGATCTGGCAGAACTGGTTTTTTGCCCCCTACTTAGGGTCTATATAAACATGATTCTGGTTCTGTTCAGAATTTATTTCGTTGAAGGACCGTCAGTTGTCTTTCAGAGTGATTTAAAGTTGCCGCAGCCAAGCCTTTTGTAGTTTGGTGGTTGTAGTTTGTTCCGATAAATAAATAATCAAATTCTGGTTTTTGGTACCTCTGTGTATGTTATATATCTAATTAATTATGTTGAAATCGTGAAATGTTCTAACAATCTGTGTAGATATTCTTCAAGTATATATAATTAAATATTTTTTCTTTTAGTTCGTAAAAATATTGATATGCCTGAAAATAACATGTCTGGCGAGCGAGATGTTCTTCGCAACTACTGGGGAAGCGTATGCCGCTGAGCCGACCATTGAGTCTATGATGCTGAATGCGAATGCGGCGGACATAGAAGAGTCTGATCGAGCCGACGTCATGGGTGGTCTCCCGGCAAACATGAACAAGATGTCTGTCCTTGAGATTGGCGCAGGAATTGGGTTAGTCAAGCTGCAGTTATAAACTCATAACCATAATTAGTGAGAATTGAGCAACTTCTGCTTGGATTTTCGTGGTTGAGGTTTTGAGGTTTTTGTTAATCTCAAGAGCGCCCAAAACCCATTTTTCTCACTATACCACAAAATTATAAATTCTTTGGAAGACACATGTTTTTGACTCTATTTAGCTTAAACTTAATCTCTGTTTTTAATTAATAGTTTGTACTATTTGTGTACATATGTAATTGTTTGTGCTTATTTTTTTATTTTAGTCGTTTCACGAAACCCTTGGCTGAGCGTTCTCGAGAAGTGTTGGCGACCGATTTCATCAAATCCTTTGTGGACAAGAATGAAGAGTTGCATAAGAATCTAGGAAATGTATCCTTTCTGGTCGGGGATGCCGTCAACATGGAACAAGAATCTAGAAGGTGTGTTTTGTTTTTGCAACATTCTAGTTGTTACGTTTTCTAATTCTTAAGCATTTAAGCCAGTAATTTTTCGTTAGGGTTCTGGTGTTTTATTACCTTTTTTCTAATTTCTGGCATTTTACTTTTGGTGGTACAGAAGGTACAGCTATTTAGGTGAGTTTTTGTTTCTTCTTTATTTTAACTAGTTATATACAACTAACATATTTGCTTGTATATACTTTGTTTTGTTTATTACGTCTTCCATTATATATTATTTTTTAGCCGTGATATGGTGTTCACAAACTGGCTGCTGATGTATTTGACTGATGAGGAAGCCTCTACCTTTTTCTTCAACGCCGTCCGTTGGCTCCGACCTGGCGGTTATTTGCATATGCGCGAATCTTGCACCGAATCTTCCAGTAAGACTTTCATGTTCTTTGAACAGAAACGACATAATATATGTACACATTAATGTTAAATAAAAATAGCATGTTTACTCTGTAATTGAGAAGGTCATTTTGCTGCAATATTAACTGATGTTTCTGTATGCTGAATTCTGTATTTTTCTGTTTTCCATGCTATATTTGTATTGGTTTGGTTTCTACTGTTACGCATGTATTTTCAACGTATTTTCAGCTCGTTCAAAATCCACTCATGCTTCGGAAAATCCCACTCATTATCGTCACATTTCCGTCTATCTGTCCATGCTTCGGTCCGTTCAGTGGACTGATGAGACCGGTCAGGCCTGGCGTCTCAAACCTCTCTGGTGTCGCTCCATTAATACCTACGTTTATGTGAGTGACCAATACAATTTTTATACGTATATATCTATCAAATATATGCATTTGCAGTAACTCGTTCGTCGGGTTCAGCAAATGCTTTTTTCTTTGAACACGACATGCAAAGAAACTTCCCAGCAGTAAATTTTTCGAGGGCTTGTTTGACGTTTTCACTAATCGGCTGTATTTAAGTTGCTGTTAAATGGTTCCGTTACAATCGTCACTTCATGATTAGGGCCTGTTTTACACTTACAAGGAAGCTTTTCAGTTACGTAATGCATTTTGATGGTTATATGGTTTGACAAGTTTCACATGGTAATTAATATTTGCGATTTCGTGGACAGAGGAAGTAAGTGGCGGATGGAAGAGGAGTTTTTGTATGTATTGATCCTTTCTTTCAGGCGAAAAACAACTGGCGCCAATGTCAGCTTCTGATTCGCAAGGTTCCTGCTTCAAAAGGAATTGTCCACAAGGCGGCAAATAATGAAACCGAACTTGCCGCCATTGCACAGGCAGCTCATCTCCAGCAGGAGCAGCTTGAAGCCAAATTTTCATCACAGCTGAAGAATGATACTAAAGTTATTGAGGTAAGACTTCAGAAGATACTGTAGCATTGATTCTGTGAATAACGATAAAGTAGTTCATTAAATACGCATATACATAGCAAACAAATGTATGCCACAGCATTGTTGTTTTCTTGTGTCATGGTTGGCTATTTTCCTGATGGCCTTAGATTTCATTTCATGGCTATATTTCAAATCTTAAACTGCATTATGCAACATTTTTTACTTCAGAGATTGCAAGATATGCAGGACGATGGTTCAGCTGTCAATCATGTTCTCAATCTTTGTCCCAAAGAAGTTTGCAGTTTTGAACTTTCCGAGGTGAGTTAACCAGTTTGTGTAGGCAGGCGCTTAACTTTCCTATCAGCTGATGATAACAAAATTTATGTGATCTTTGTTCTGTAATACGTCTTTATAGTCTGAATATTCGCAGCTGCTGTACTGTTATTTATTTTCCGCTATTTACTTTCACCCATACGGCAGAAATCACCTGTTGTTTGCTTTTCGTTTTTTCAGAAACTAGGCTGTTCTGTGAGCGCTTTTGCAGCGGACCCATTCGAATATGCTGCCTTACTTACTGAAGCTACCAAACGCCAAAATAAGCGGGTCAGCTTTTTAACTGCATTGGTTGAACTAAAACATTCGTACGTACTCATTTGAATAGAGTTGTGCAATGCAAAATTCTATATCATAAAGGATCTACACCTATCCTTCCTTTATTTTGCAGCTTTTTGATGCAGACCTTATTTCATTTTCGTGTGTTATTCTGCTAGTGGTTGGTTGATGGCTTGATTTGTGTGTTTGCTTGCTTATGCCAAATTTGTTTATTCCTGTTTCAGGTGAGAATCTATTGGTCCTGTTTTGATGAACAGGGCTGGATTCTTCCCCCGTCCTGTGCGGATGTCGTGATTTGGGGGAACTGGCAGCTGCCAGCTGACTCTGCCTGGATTGTGGAGAATATTAAGGTAATTGAGTTGAGTTTTATTATCCCCAAATCTAACCGACCTGACCCTGACTTCTGTTGTAATGGAAAATATGTTCTCAAAACCATGCAAATGAACTTTCGTAAACTATATCGTTATGCCAATTGCTTTGCAAAGCTATGCTATGCTGTAGTTGTTTTGAATCTTTTAAGTCTTGCTGAGTAATGTTTGATCTTGTTTTAGAAATCCATGCGTTCTCATGCCCAATTCCTGTTCACTTCTATGGCCAATGTGTCTGTCTTGGATAGAGTAAGTCTTAAATTTTTTTAGCTTTAGTTTGGCTGCATGCGTAACAATTTCTGAATTTTTATTTTTCATTTTTCTGTCTACACAAAATGCATGCATTCATTATTCTAACAGATTAATTTCTAACAGATATCTTTCAGTGTCCACGATTCAGCAATATCGTCTTAAATTGGTTAGTA
>JASAND010005408.1:0-12166 GCA_030248195.1 Trissonchulus latispiculum
CTGAGGAGTAGGGATGGGAGAGACCGAGGAGCCTGGCCAAGTCTCGGCCAGGGTTGGGAGTCTCGGTCTCGCCCAAAAGCCGAGACTTGGCCAGTCTCGGTCTCGGTCTCGGTCTCGCTCACCCAAAAGTCTCGGTCTCGGACCGAGACCGGAAATTTTTTGAAAACATCCAATTTCAGCGAAATTTTTAAATCAGTGTAACGAAAATTAACTGACGAGGTGCGGCAATCGTATATATGTTTATGTGTTAAAGCCCCTAATACTGGGTCTAAGCCTCAAAAACTGGAAGAAATTAAGTTTAAGCTTAAAATTGCTAGTCTCGGTCTCGGTCTCGTCCAAAAGCCGAGACTTGGCCAGTCTCGGTCTCGGTATCCTGGTCTCGGTCTCGTTCTCGGTCTCGGTCAAGGTGAAATCTCGGTCTCGCCCAACACTGGTCTCGGCTTTTGGGCGAGACTGATACGATACTCGGCTTATGTACATACGTAGTCGGGGGGGGGGGGGGGTAAAAACATCACCGGCCAAGTGGGGAAAACAGCAATGACTCACCCTGCTAGACTGGCACATGATAGAGATACAATATCTAGTGCAAATGAAATTTCGAGTCTTGTACTATCATAATACCAATTACCGTTCCTGTCGATTGAGCGTTCGTGTGGCATGGGTCCGAAGTTCACACCCAAAACTTGCCCAAAAACCTACGGATTTTTCAAATTTTCTAAGATTATGCCAACTTCCTGGTAATAGTTATATACAGGAGTTTTCTTTGTGCATGAAGAGGTTTGTGGATGTGCTCTATAACGTGGGCTAGTCGGATTTTCGCTAGGCTTTTCGAATAGGCCTTCCGCTGCCGAAAAACGCCATATGACCTAGTGCTGGCAAATATTCCCAGGGGGACAAATCATGCGGATAACAAGAAAATAAGGGTCCATAAATAACTATATATTATGAACTGTGGGCATTCCAAGAGAGTTTCATAAGTGTGGATCTGTAAAAGACTATACCCGAAATGGATGACCCCTGAACACTTTTGTGCGATTTTGCCACCCATCAAAACTAAAACACTCAATTTCTGGCATCTTTCTTAAACATAGTTAAACATAGTTAACATTAGTTAAACATACCAAATTTTCAAAAGTCACTATGACCTCAATTTTTCAACAAAAACTAGAATATTTTGATGCAGTTGTACTAAAAACAACCCGCTCTTTCATTTGGAACGGTTAGAAATGCTCCTGGCAACTTGCCAAAAAATTTTCGGGGTGGGTTTTTTCCCGCATATGGGTTTTTTCTCGCATTCGGGTTTTTTCCCGCCAGTTTGGGACAATTTTTCTCACTAACGGCGCATCCTAGAGAGGTGTTCTATAGCTCATAAGAAAGCTTACGACTAGGCCTAGTATAGTATAGTCAGTATTTCAATATCTCAAACCAGTAAAAAGTTCTGGTCAAAAATCTGAAAAGTGGGTTTTTTCCCGCTTAACTATATACGGTTTCTGCACTTCTTTTTAGTAACTTTTCATCCTAGCATCACCACATCTGAAAAACCTTCCATGGCTATGTTTATATATATGCATGCATATATATATAATTGCATGCAGGCGCGTAGCCAGGAGGGGGAGATCCCCCCGAAATTGTGTTGCCCCTCAGGAATTTTTCCTGCCATGTGTAAAACGCCCTTGCAATGTAAAACGCAATTTGCATGTATATATATATATAAATTTTTGTTTAGGTTGTCTTCAGTATTACAATCGGAGATGAGGCCATAGGCGAGGTGGAGATTGGTGTCTTTGGCAAAACCGTGCCGAAAACTGCCAAGAATTTTGTAGAATTGTGCAAAAAGCCTGAATGGGTATATGAGCGTTTTCTTACTTTATAATCTTTGACGAGGGGTTTTCGAAATGTTACTGGTTTGTGACATTCTCTTTGCGAGTAAGCCCAGAGTCAAGGTTTAAATCTGCTTAAATTCTTAGCGGAAAAGTCGGCATTTTGAGGAAACAGTGGTCTGGTGTTTACATAAACAGTAATATTATCTGCTTTCAGACTGTTTGTTCGTAAGCTTAAATTGAGTTTAAAGGTCCATAAATTAGTTAACACTGAGAAAAGAGTGAACAATAGTGGCCTTAACAACTTCATATATATTATTTCGACGCTTTTGCGCTCCCGAAAAAAGCGTGAGGGACTGGGGGGGGGGGCTTGCCGAATAGTTGTGGGATCCGAAAGGTAGGGACTCCACTAAACAAATACTGGACGTGCATTTTGTTAATGTGTATTTCAGGAGGGCTACAAGGGCAGCATCTTTCATCGAGTTATCAAGGATTTCATGATTCAGGGAGGAGATTTTACAAAAGGAGATGGAACCGGAGGTCTGAAGCGGTGATGTTTACATTATACATATATAACTCAAAACAATGTTATTTTTGCAAAGTTCGTGAACTTCGCAAACTTCGCGAAGGTAGCGACATTTCGTTAAATTTGGAAAAGTTAGCAAAAATTAGCGATCTTGACAAAATCTTCAGATGCTAATTTGAGGGATTTTCGACCATATCAACCAAATGTTTTGAAATCTAATTTTAGTCTAAATATGTATGTGCTGGCTTCGGGAAAGCCGCGGGGGGGGAGGATAAATTGATAAATGTTGAATATTTTGATAAAGTATCTGTTTATTATTAAAATTAGGAAGGGGGAATTAATGTTTAGCGAAGTTTGGGTGCAGATGGAGAAAACGCCTAGCTAAAAGATTTCGCGGAATTCAGGAACTTCGCAAAACATTAACTTTGTTTTGAGCTATACTGTAATCAGTTGCTCTTCGTTCTTGTTTTTATTTTATGCTTTCCCTTCTTTCGTTGAAATATATACATTCTTTTGTCCAGATACAGAAAAGGTAGTATATATTTAGGTTTTATTTGTCATCAGCTGGGGCAAATACCGGGGTGTTTTAGGGATTTTTTTCGGGGGGGGGCCTTCCCGGGGGGGTCACCGTGCCCGGGGGTGGGGGGTGGGAAGATATTTTGGGGGGGGGATTGTTTTTTGCAAAAATGAGCTAAAATTGGATATTTGGCGTATTTTTACACGTAGAAAGGCAAACAGTTCTCAAAAATGCCAGGATTTAAGCTAAAAATAGCCATTTTTACGAAAAAATCTCCGGTGAAGCCGGAAAATTTTTGAAAATTAGCCTATTTTTTTGCAAAAATTTGGGCCCCCAACCCCAAAAAATGGCGGGGGGGAGCAAAAATCCTGGGGGGGGAGGCATTTTCGGGGGGGATGGTCAATTTCGGGGCCCCCCCCCCCGGTAAAAAATACCCTGAATACAGATAGAGTTGTTTTAGTGTTTTCTGAACGCGCCTATAATAGTATTTGATTCAGGCTCTCTGAGGAAATTTTTACTGTTTCGAAACGTTTCCTAACGAAAAGTTGGAAAATCGAAATTTCCGTCCTTAAACTTTCATAACCGTTTGTTTGTTTTGTTTTAGGCAAAAGTATTTATGGTGAGAAGTTTGCGGATGAAAACTTTAAGCTGAAGCACTACGGAGCGGGCTGGCTGAGTATGGCCAATGCCGGCAAGGATACCAATGGCTCGCAGTTTTTCATTACCACGGTCAAAACTTCCTGGCTGGATGGAAGACATGTGGTTTTTGGAAAAGTGCTCAAAGGAATGGTACGTACGTATACGCATGTAAGAACTTTAGGTGTTTCTATAAAGATATACAAGTGTTAGGGGGCTAAACTTTTCTAAAGCCCCCCCCCCACGTTTCGGCAAGCCCCCCCCCAGTTTTTTGGGGGTCGCCCAAAAGTTTCGAAAAATTAGGTTTTAGAGGTCTATATTTCAAAACTTCTCAATTTTTAGCTAATTTATGGACTTATAAGTTAATGTTAAGCTTAAAAACAGCGATTTTTTGTTTTTACCTAAAAAATGCTAATTTTTCGCTAAAAATTTTGGTATTTTATACCTTGGCCCCCCCCCCCCCCGGCTAAAAAGTGCGAGAGTGTTACTATAAACTATAGAGGAAGAAGTGTTTGAATATTCTAGGGATTTTTTATGCTTAATATTCTAGAGATTTTTTCTTGTGCCTCTCCCAAAAGTCCGATGGGCAAGGAATTTGTGCGGGGCGAACATTTTTCTAAAAATATGCTAAAAATAGCGCTACACTAAGTTAATTTTTCTCCCCAAGATAGGCAGATTGGTTAAAAAGGCAAAAAATGACTAAAAACTCTCAGTTGAAGCCCGAAAATTTGTGACAACTTGGCCTTCTGAAGCCTTCGGTGAGAACCCTAAGCCTTTAGACTAGAGCTTCGAGGAAAGCTTTTCGTCATGTCTGGTTGCTGGTTTTTCTTTGAATAACTGGACTTATTCTGCTGTGGCAAGTAGTGTCCCCTCCCTATACGACCTTCCGTACGCAAGTTCCTTCCCTCGCCCAAGGTTCCTGGTTTTTGTCATGAAAAATAGCATTGATGGCTCTGATTTTTAAAACATTTTGGCCGTCGATTTTTGCCATTTTGGCACTAAACCTGTTTAAGCATGCTTCGCGCGCTTAGTAATTTTAGCAAATATAGTTTAGAATAGTTCCAGAAAACGTTCTCCCAAATCTTTGCATCCTGAGGGCCCATCACATTGGCCCAAGAATATTTTGCCAGCTCTTGCCTTTATCTGATGACTGACCTATGTTTGTTATTATTAAGTCATAGCATAATAGAACGAAGTTAGCAAAGTTACAGGGATACTTAGTGAGGGAACAAACATAGGGAAAATACAACAATTAAGAACTTAGCTGAGTCTCATAGAATCCAGAAACACCCGATGCAATAGTATACATACTTGAACATAATTCAATTTGCCAAAACAAGTGCATACTCCTGGTGAAAAATAAGTAAAACAGAGAGTGCTATATTATGTAATGCGATGTGATGTAACAATACCATTAAGTAAAATATCATACAATTTAAAAAATTTTCAAAAATGAAAAATAAACATCCTTAAAACAACTTCAAAGTTGAAGAGTAATTCAAGTGTAAAGTGAATTTTATAAGAATTTTATGAACTAAAAGAATTTTGATACAGCTCAAACATTACAGATATATACAATCTAAGTGCCTAATGCACATCTGGGATTTTAGTGACGATGAAAACTTAACAATTGGTAAGTTCATAAAACATTCTCCTTCAGACAGCTTCACACTACTCAGAACATGGAAATCATTTCGTTTTAGTTTAGCTAATTCAAAACAGAAAATGTTTGAACTAATAAAGATTCTTAAAATGTAAAGATTTCCATCTAATCTCCGTCCTTCCACAGAAGGTGGGGTTTCTTCGTCTGTTAAAATCAGTATATAGAGCCATGCTGTCACTTCAAATGATGACTGGATCCGTCGAAGTATGACCGTCCCTTCTACACAGACTCTTTCCCATCGTTGTGGTGCCCATTTACCGACTGGTTAAGGGATAGATAGCTGGCTTGGCTAGAGTCGAGAAAGCTTTGTAATCTCGTCTCAGAGACTCCAATTGTACTTTTCCTGGGGTTTTTCTAGGCAAAAATGAGTGGGGGGGGACGAGTGGGGGGGACTCCCCCCCCCCAACTAGTTGGGGGGAGGTCCAAAAGTTGGGGGGGATAAAATGGGCTAAAAATGCCAAAAATAGAGTATAAAAAGCCTGTTTTCTACATATACTGCTATAACTAAGCTTAAAAGTGCTCAAAAATTGAGTTTTAGCACCAAAATAGACCATTTTTGACGAAAAAATTCCGGCGAAGCCGGAAAATTTTTGAAAATTTTGACCAAAAATCCTAAAAATTTGGCATTTTCTGGGCACCTTAGGGTGAGTGGGGGGAAGCCCAAAAAAGTGGGAAGGGGAAGGAGTGGGGGGGGGGACCCAAAAAGTGGGGGGGGCGCCCCCCCCCCCCCCCCCCCCCCAGTAAAAAAACCCCAGCTTTTCTGTAAGTATACACCGCTTAAGTGTGCGTAGATAAAGTTGGATGGAGGAGTCATCTTAATTATAGATAAACTCAATTATGATTGTGTTGGGGAGAGTACAACTTGACTCGCCGACCTGATAAACAGTGAGCCTAAGTACTCATTAGCTTTTACGTATTCAGAGTTTAATGTCCATATCTAGCTTGCCTGCAGTGGATATTTTGAGGTTAACTTTTTCAGAGTGTTGTCCGAAAGATTGAATCGACCAAAACTGCCAAAGGTGATCGACCCGAGAAAACGGTCAAGATTGCTGACTGTCGAGTTGAGACCCTGGATCAAACGATGGCCGTTGAAAAGAGCGATGCTACGGATTGATTTAGGACGAATTTCTAGGGTTATTTGAACTGTGTACTGTCTGTGTAATGTTTTGCTACTGTTTTTTGTTTTTGGGTTACATTATTGTAAGGATTAAGCTACTCTACCCTAACCGTTGCCTTTGCCAATTGCTTGTATTTGAAGGCTTTTTGAACTTTTTTAAGCGTAGCGTAACTTCATGAAGGAAACTGTAAAATTATAGTTTCAAGCTTAGACGAAATATAATTTTTAGTTTTTAAAGGTGTTACTTTTTTCTTCGTGGTTTATACCCCTAACATTCCATATTAGCCTTTACTCCTTGTATGTAAAAGTATGACCCTGTGGTAATCATCGACAAGTTTTTCTGTGCCTTGCTTTTGTTTTTATGCTTTAATTGTTTTGTTTTTTACTATTACATGGTGTGGTGGATTTTTAGGTTTTTTGTATGTTATACTGACTACTTTCCATTGGTTTTTGTACTGACGTTTTCGTGTATTTTCTAATGTTTCATTATGCAACTACATGGCGTAAATGCAACAACGTTTGATTTTTTGTTTTTTTGCAAATTTTCGTCTATACGGTTGAATATTGGTGTCATTTTTCTTGCTCATTTTTTAAAAGAAGCGGTGTTCGTTAAGATTGTTTTACTAAAATTTATGAACAAATCCGACTTACCAATATATACTTTCTTACCCAGATGAATAATGATAATGGATTTTTTCTAAATTTTAACGCATACAGTGGATTCTTGATAATTTAAAAATTTGGAGTTTTAATTTTTTGAACTGTAATATCGTTTTTGTTTCTGGTTTTAGTTTTGATGCAATTTTGGCTTTATGTGTGTAATTTATTCAGTTTTTTGCTCTGGACATTGTTAATAAAGACGTGCAATGTTTGGATAGGATAAGGGGATAGAACCAGACATGTGCAGAAGGGATAGTTTGGGGGAAGGGGTGAACGGGTGGCCGGTGATTACCGAAAAACAGATTTTTCCGGTTTTTTTCCTAAAACCCGAAAAAATCCAGAATCTTGGGGGGGGGGGTGAGCCCCCCCCCCTTGTGGCTGAGGGGTGAGCTGCAGGTCTAGGGGAGGGGGTGAAGCACACACCCTCTGGACATTGTTAATAAAGACGTGCAATGTTTGGATAGGATAAGGGGATAGAACCAGACATGTGCAGAAGGGATTGTTTGGGGGAAGGGGTGAACGGGTGGCCGGTGATTACCGAAAAACAGATTTTTCCGGTTTTTTTCCTAAAACCCGAAAAAATCCAGAATCTTGGGGGGGGGTGAGCCCCCCCCCTTGTGGCTGAGGGGTGAGCTGCAGGTCTAGGGGAGGGGGTGAAGCACATGTATGGTTAGAACTCTGATATAAATCCATAATCTGTAATAGGATAGATGTGTAAAATTAAATCAACCAAAACAGGCCTATGGCCTTTGCGCTGTTTCTTATTATGGCTGTCTTCAGTTTCAAATAGCAAGATAGCAAGCACCGTAGGCCCATTGGTTTTTGTCGGTAGATGTCACTTTGATTCTTCTTCCGAAAGCGAGTGTTTTGAAGCAACCGCCTGAAACAAAAAAGTAGTAGTAGTAGTAGAAGTAGTCGTCTTAGCGCATAGTTATGTCATTATTTATCTTCAGTTTTTTCTTGTAGTTTTTGAAACATTTTGACAAAAATGTAATTTTTAGTAATAATGCTAGTATTATTTTTAAATTAACAGCATATGTGCTGATAACTATAAATTATGATTAGCATTAATTAGTTAATACTAAAATTATGTTTCACACCTGCTGCACAGTTGAGAGCATTCTCGGTGTGACCGGGGCTACTTTACAAGTTTCTTCGATATTCTTCTTTTCCTGAACTTCTTCCTCTTTCTTGTCGCGTGCCTTTGATTTAGCCAACAGTTGTCTGAAAATGTTTACAATAAATTTAGTTCTGACAAACTGTAACTGTCTGAAACTGAAAGCATACAGTCGATCTAGCTAATGCTTCAATTTAACTGTAGGGGATAAAGTTCAATTGGGTACACTAAAACGATCGGAGCGTCAATCCAAAAGTCGTGGGTTCGAATCCCACCTGAGGCTTGAATTTTTTCAGTTTAAGGAGCTGTAATGACAATTTTATTTCGTTAATTATTGCCCTCCCCCATTACCTGGCTTTCTTTTTGAGCGCTTTCTGAGCGTCCGGATAGTCTTGAATGGCCTCGTGAAGATCTCCCTTGCTCAAAATGAACAGAACCGAAAATCCCTTGGATCGCACGTCCGCTGTACGTCTATTGGCACCTGTTATGGCCAGTAAACTAGAAAATGCAAAATATTTATTGAAATACTTTTAATAGAAATGTTAAAGGAGAATGTTAATCAAAATTACAACGTATAGCGATCCCTCGGAAATAATAAGTCAATAATAATAAGAATAATAATAAGAATAAGAATAATAATGAAGCATAATAAAAACAATAATTGTATTTACTAAGCTTGAATATTTTTCCTTTCGGTACGGTCATACCTTATTTCACCGAAGACTGAGCCCTCTTTTAGGGTCACAAAGACCGTATCTCCTTTGGGACCTCCCACAACCTGAACCATTCCTTTGTTAACGATATACATCTCCTTTCCGACCTCCCCCTTACGACAGACATAATCGCCAGGCAAAAATAGAACCGGTTTCAATTTGAGCACCAAATCTCGTAGCAGGGCTTGATCACACTCCTAAAAGATTATAAAACCGAATCTAAAAATCAATTCAGCAGTATTTTTATCTAAACTCATCTTGGAAACCCTTCTTAAGAAATTACTGTATCATAAATTTATTTTATCTAAGCCGTGATCGTTGTCTCTCCGCCTCTAGACCGCATTTCGGAAGGGAATTAAAAATTGTTAGGTCAAAATTTAAAAGCGAAATGCATTAAAAATCCGTGCACATATACATATACCTGAAAGAGTTGAACTTTACTGAGCGTTTCCATGTGAACGAAAATGGCCAAATCTGTTTGAAGTTTGACTGGAAGCTTTCGCAGATAATAGGTTTCATCTAAATCAAAACTTACTTTTGAGTTAGCATATAAATATCGGCTGACAACATAGGAGAGCTAGAATATAAAATTATACAAAACCTGCGCAGTGACTGTGACTGCGATACATTAATTTAAAGTTGAAAAGTTTGTTTTTACTTTGTTGTGTATATATATATATATATACTGTTTACCGTTTTGGTTGAAAATTATGATTTCCACAATTTTTTCATAGGACCCCACCCCGTCTTACTTAGTGTCTTCTGTTCCTCCCAAGTGTGTATGTACCACATTCGGGTCTTCTCCCTTAGCTGGTGTGGAATTCGCATCTTCTTACAGTAATTTAAGGCACTGTCCATTGAGCGTCGAAATTCATTCTTATTCTTACTGGCTGTTGCAACGATGTCTTGTACCTGAATCATTGAAATTGAAATTAAAATTAAAAATTAAAATTAAAATATATTGGAATTCCTAGTGCTAGCATTAAAACTAAAATAGTAAGCTACTGCAGAATTGGACTCAATTGATAAAATAGGTAAATTGGCAGATTGCAATCGTTTCTGTGGTACATGTACTTTTGTCTTGGTTTCTGCATTGGCTTACTTTAAAATTTTTTCGATAAAAAAAGAATGAAAGAAGAAATAAAAACAAATAAATTCATTTTATTCTTTTCATGATTCTGCAGATCGTGTTTACATATATACATGTGGCTACCTTAATAAAGTTTTAAATTAATTAATATTTTCAATGTTCACCACAGATCTTGCTTAACATTAGGTGGTTTCTCTGTTTTCATTTTTATAATCCACCTGTCCCAAAAGCATGGCAAACACAAAAACGCCCATCATCCAGGAAAATGTGGCATAGATGTGCTCAATAACGTTGGCAGGCTGAGGATTATTCCCAATCGAAATGGCATTTTTCGTAGCAAAATAGAAACATCGAATATACCTGAAACATGCCAAAATATCGACAAGTCATGGAAATGTGATTCTTAAACAGCTAAACTTTTCAATTAATCAAGGACTAGTCAACGTATTAATCAATTACTGGGATCAATTATACTTTATTCCCTCCCCCAGAACCCCAGTTGAATTTTACCCCCCCCCAGAATTAAAGCCTGCCTAAAAGGAATAATTCAGTGTCAGATTGTGTTTTATTATTGTTTATTCAGTGTATGGGTATGTTTTCGACCACGCAGAGTTCAAATATCGCAAAATAACTTTTATTTCGCGAAATTCGATTTTTTTTCGATTCGTAAGGGGGAACCAAGGGAAACCGAAATCGTTTATGTCTTCGATTTAGCTAAAATGTTGTATATGGGGATTTTCGGGGACGCAGAACACGAGTCTCAAATCAGTTTTTCGATTCAGCTTTTCGTTGGAAAAGTATGAGCTTACATCTTAAGCTTACAACTTTAGCTCATACAGAGCTAACGAAAAGCTGAATCGAAAACTGGACTTTAGATTCGTGAGTAGTAAGGGGTGCTAAAATGGTGTCGCATTGGGAGGGGGTTTTGGTGGTTGTGGAGGAAAATTGGGAGGGGGTTGTGGCGGAAAGTTGGGAGGGGGTTTTTGGGGTTGTGGAGTTGGGAGGGGGTTTTGCGGGTTGTGGATCTGGGAGGGGGCTTTGAGGGTTGTGGAGTTGGGAGGGGGTTTTCTGGGTTGTGAAGGAAATTGGGAGGAGGTTGTGGAGGATATGACCGGAACCACGGTCGACCAAAGGTCAAATTTCAAAGTTGACCCTTTTCGCCCGGAAAACTTTATCTAGGGGGTTTTCGGGGTCATAGATTCTAAAAATGACCTTAGTTTTGCTCTATTTCTTAACCTCCATGCTGACCCTTGGCCGGAACCATGGCTGGCCCTAGGTCAAATTTCAAAGTTGTCTATTTTCGGTCAAAAAACTTTATCTAGGGGGTTTTCGGGGTCGGGGAATTCAAAAATGACCTTAGTTTTGCTCTATTTCTTAACCTCCGTGCTGACCCATGCCCGGAACAATAGTCGACCAAAGGTCAAATTTCAAAATTGACCATTTTTTTTTTTTTTTTTTTTTTTTTTTTTTTTTTTTTTTTTTTTTTTTTTTTTTTTTTTTTTTTTTTCGTTGGAACAACTTTGGGGTAATTTGCTGTCGTAGAATTCAAAAGTTACTTCAGAATTTAGCTAGAATGGAAGCTTCGCGCAGACCCACAACATGACCGTCCAAATTATCACAGGGCGCGACCGCTAGTGATCACCCGACTACTTTGGTTTGCAAATACTCGACAGTGGGAGACACCAACTGTGGCGAACACTACTACTATACAAACCAGTACGGCCCATACAGGCGGATGTGTTTTATTGAAGAAAGAACGACAATACTACACAACAAAAATGCAACACTGCACCAAAATACTGTACAACAAAAAGACACGACAAGAATACACTGCACAAAATAATATGCAACAAAAATACAGTACAACAACACTGCACCAAAATACTGTACAACATGAACAACAACAAAAATACAGTACAACAATACTGTAAAGTTACGAGTCAAATTATCTACTAGAGTCAAAAAATGTTTGCAACAATTGTTCGGCACGGTGTCCAGTGTAGTATCGTCTGTGCTGAGATGACATTTGGGCATGAAGCCAGCAGCATGGCAACCCGTCAGCATCCGAGATATCATCGAAAGTCAGGTAGCCCAGATATTCACCACCATCATAGACAAGAATGTCCAGATTGAATAGCGCATGTTGTGAGCGATGATACTGCGTAGCCCCGTTTTGGTGATACACCACATCCCCCCCATATCGATGAAGCGCTCTGCACACCTTCGCCAAAATCAATGGAGCCGTTGCAATAATTGGAGTGGTACTTTGCCATTCCGAAATCTTAGGAATATCGCCTGTCGACGAAT
>JASAND010005409.1:0-17034 GCA_030248195.1 Trissonchulus latispiculum
TATTAATGAGTAAGTTTTAATTGAGCCAACAAATTGTGGCGTTTTCGGTATTATTTTGTAGATAATGAAGTGGCTACTGGCTAATTCAAAAATGGCCAAGACTTTCAATAGTCTTGTTCTGTTGAATAGTTTTAATCACACGAATTTTTTAAGGTTATTCCGTTGGCTCAGTCCAAATTGTAATTATACACCGACCAGTTTTAAATATATAGTTTGATAGAGCATCTCAAAAGCTACGAAACGGCATATTGAATATCCCTCAGGCTGTTCCACAACTTTAGTTATTTTCAATCAGACTGCTAACTAATCAACTAATCACTAATAATTTAACTTTTATGCAACCGGCCCCAGAACTAAAATTGAACTGGTAGAAGGAACGCTGAGAAGAAATCAGTCTCTAACATTTTCAGCATTTTGCATGCTTGCAGAGCTGTGCAGTGTCATACTCTCCTATTTCAAACCATGTTGTGTCGGAGATGAAAGACTGTCCACAGAATATCAGTAAACGTTACGCTTGTACAGTTATCAACGACATATACATGATAATCTCCTTTCCTTTCATCAAGAGTACATAACAGTAATGCCACCAGAAAAGCTTTTTATCAGAACAAAAGCTAAACTGTGTACGCTAACGGCACGGACAGATTTCAAAATTAGTCACAACTCCACAAGCCACCGTTACATTAGGTTTCATCAACGATTAGTCACAAGCAAAGCCTCTGCCTGTGACAAGTATACCACAAGTTCATTTTCCAGTTTCAGCGGCCGCAAGACACTGTTTAACAAATTCGAAACTCCCTGCCGAGCAGAACTTCAAATTCCCACAAGTCGCAGCAGCACAGGTAACATTCAAATAATTAATCAAAAATTAGCACAAGTACTGAGCGATAAACTTTCTGAACTTCAAAACAATTAACGATCAGATACATTACATTTTATTGTCCTTTCACCGCACTAATATTTTCTAACATTACACATTCTTTCTGATTGATTAAAAATGCATTTGATTTTGATAATTATAGTTCATAATGCTTTTTGCGTTATTCACAGTCTTCTTTTCATTTTCTGACGCCTTCTTGCGTGCATCTGACTTATCCAAAAATGCGTCACTCAGCTTGAACGCTCTGACGTCATTTCAGCATGCTTGCCTGTGGTTTAGTGGCTTGTGACTTCTGGCCAAAAGTTGTTAGCAAACTTTGAAACACAATTTTGACAGCTTATGGAAACAAGTCACAAGTTGAAACTTGTGAACTTGTGACTATGATGACTCTGCTCTCCCACACAGTCCGCGCTCCAGTAGTTTTTCAAAAATGAGTATGCTCGGCTCACTCCATTATGTTAACAGAGAATAGAACAAATAGTGGCGTTACACGTATCTATTACGTACTCTTGTTTCTATTGATGTAAAAACAATAAAAAGTCAAATGACGATTATTAAGTTGGGTCCGTCTATCGTCATAATATCCGTGCTGCGCCACTGGTAGGTATGTACATAAAAACTTTAGTCACAACAGCAGTATGGAAGCGGTGTTTCAGTTTCGTGACTCGTCTCACCGAGTCTGTTTTAATGGACTAGTTGCTAATCTCCATTCGTCAAATCCCAGCAAACAAAAGGTCGTATTCCACCCACTGCTTTCCAGCCCTTTCACGAAGTTATGGAAGGCAGCGTCCACCGTGGAAAATACACGTCTATGCAACCTTATCTCGCTGTCAACGGTTAACTTTTTCGAAGGACCAAAGGACTGTAACTCCAGTCGGAACAGTTCTGCGGAATAGGCTGCCTCCAGCATGTCAAGCACATCGGCGCCTTCCTTAAGTACAACACAAATTCGCACAGTAGAAAAATGAAGATAAGCCAGTTTTATCAGAAAGGCCTTGGCTGAATATAGTTGCAGCCATCTTCCCATATCAATGGCAGAGCACTCAGCTAAAACCGTGCTCAGCGAACAACCAAAATCCAAATGAGGCTCCGATATTTTCCTGGAAGGTCGAGGAATCAGCGATTCCCTCGCATTGGCTTCGCGAACACTCAAAATGCTTCCATCCTGAAGGAATTGAGTCACAACTTCATGAAACCGGGCTCGATTGAATGTATTCATTCGCAAGGAGCGAACTGCCTTATAGTTAGCCCACAGGTGAACAGCTAAAAAACAAGCAACACGTCTGAAGTTAAATACAAGAGGCAACCACGTATATATTACTCTAAAATATTGCTGAATTCATTAGCAGACAGTTCCGTAACCGCTTCTTAGCAGCACTTTATGGTAGCTAGGGTTTTCGCTCACCTCGCCTTGTTTGTCAAATTAAAAATCCTCATGCACTTTTTACACCACGAACTTTTAGGACGTGTGAAACTTTCCCACCAGCCACATACAATTTGATACCCGTTTACAGACTAAAGTTTTGCCAAAGTGGTTGACTTCATTACCAGGGGGACTAAGATGCCAACCTCCGTGGGAAATCCGATGGACACGGACCCCGTCAAATGGAGATCCCCACAGGTGTCCCCTGGCATTCGTCTGGTCAACGGCGCAAATGGGCTCTGTTCCCGGGGGCATGGCTTAGCCATGTCGAATTACACTGATGCCATCCAAGTGCTTAAATTATGCTACCGAGTGGTTGTTTGCCTCTTCCTCATTCTTGCCTATTCCGGCTTTTCTGAATGATGTGATGCTGGCTTGCGAACTATGAAGACGTGTGCTGGACTTTGGATGGTTGATGTGCCTCATATAGCCGTCTAGGCTGACGAGCCCGGAAATCACAACAACAACAACAACTTCATTACCATATGTTTGCAATTCATAACAGATTAGAAGCACACAAACCTGTTAACGTGATGAACAAGAGCCAAATTAGTAATGGCTTTCCAGTGATAACCGGAACCACAATTAAGCTGCAGATGAGGGCTGACAAATTAACTAGAGTTTCTTGACTGCCATCCTTGGCTGAAACGTCAGCAAGATTGTTACGAATGGCCTGATGCTGAGTTAACGCTGCTCGAGTGGCCCCACCAGCGACTCCTGGAACGAATAATATACATACAATAGGGTTGGTTTTTCCGGAAAAAAGATTGCCAGAAAAAAGCTTTTGTCCGGTCCGGTTTTTTCCATATTTTTCCTTTTTAAGGTCACCCAAAAATTACCCAATGTGTTTAAAGTTGCGCTATTTCATGTTTCTGCACACATATAAGCAGTTTTTGCCATATGTAATAGCCCCACAGGGCTAATGCAATTACACGAGCGCTTTCAAAGGTTCTAGTATTGAGTACAGGAATCAAATATTTTCAGCAAACGATACTTTGAAGCAAACTACAGGCCTGCAGTTCTGTACGCCTACTACTATACCTACTGTTCTACTAGACCGGCTCTGAGGTTTTCCCAGGTAACACTCTTCGTAAAGTAAACAAATCCAGACGTTTTAACAGTTTTGGTTAAACACTCTACTGTTAGACATGGAATTATTAACTCTACCGGAATGGTACTCAATCATAATAACCTTCAACAGCAAAAAATATAAATTTCCAAAATTAGCCCATGTTCATTAATATCACTTTATGACATCAGTAAACACTATATTTGATAGTTCCCTAATATTCTCAAATCATAAATTAGATTTCAGAACATGTCCCGAATATTTTTCCACTTTTTCCGATGCTTCAAAAACCTAAATACAATTTCGTCAGATTTAACATACCCCCACCTATTATGCTCCTCGGAAAAGGTTGCAAATAGTGCAAAATCGCCGAAAAAGTTCAAGAACAGGGGCGTAAGAAGAGGAGGGCCAGAGGGGAGAATCCCCCTCCCCGAAACCAATTTACCCCCGGGAAAATTTGCCTTGAAACATTTTCGCGACGTAGGCGCTAACTTTATTAATTAATTCAGGAAAAATTATTTACACATCAAAATGCACTGCTAAATTTTCTAAAAGTTTCACAAAATTTGCTCTGACAAACTAGGTTTTACCCCTGCCATATTCTAAAAAGGTCTGGCTTTTAGCTAGGAGCGGCCGCCTCAGACCCCCGCCTATTTTAGTTAAAGATCGAAGATTTTGCACTTTTGGCCGATTTTTCGACCATCTCCGATTTTGCTCATTTTCACGTATATTGTTATCCGATTGGTATATTTTAACGAGTTTTTAAAATGAAGGTCGGATCTCTTACGGTTAGCGAAGAATTTCACCTCAAAGTTGATGTCAGTATGTGTTAAACATAGGAAACTGAAAAAGTGATGATTTTTTCCGTGCGCCAGAGAAATGTCGCGAACGACAAAACAGAGCACTTCAACGTCCATCCTACATCAAAATACGATCTCGAAGGTGATTTGTAGGGAGCAGAATTTTAATTTCGGCCTTCAAAAATTATTAATTAATTTTTTAAGTTTGCGAACAGCCAAATTTGATTGTTTTGCAACGTTAAAATTGGGGGTCAGCAACTTTGATGAAAAATTCTGAAAGCTGTGAGGGCTAATTCATAATTCTACTTCCTACAAATCACTTCTTACTTACAAATCACACTCAAGACATTTCGAACTATACCAATTGACCTGGTTAGCTCCGTCCGATTTCGAGATTTCCCTGGCGCAGAAATCTCAATTTTTAGCAAAATTTCGGAAATTCCCGGTTTTTGGAAAATAACATTGAGCTATGGCAACACAGACCTATAAAACGGAAGGCTATCTATTTGTGCATTATTATTGATGACGTTAGGTCAAGTTTGAACCCAAATGGTGCAGGTTAGTGCACCCAGTTGGTCGCTGGGGTCAAATATGAGGGTCTGACAACCATAATCTCAAAAATAGCGATTTTTCAAATTTTTCTAAATATGTTGAATTTTATATCAATCGAAAGCTCTCATTGTCAGGAACATTTTTCTTCTTGGACCATTGCCCGCAAATGCACCAAATTCAAGTTATCTGCCGTGAAATGATTTTCGTGGTCAAGGCTTACCAGCGCCGGTGCTACTCCCTAAAACCACTAAATAAAGTCATAAAGAAAAGTTTCCTATTATTAAAAGCTACCCTAAGTTCTTTGTTTGCATCAGATGTCAAACATACAACCGAGTGAAGCTCCGTATTCAAGGATGTTCAGGTGTAAAGTGCCCTGATTTGCTGCGACACCGCCGTTTTCACCTGTTTTCAAATTGCATGCAATTAACAGCCGGTTACTCGTTAAGTATATACTGAACGAAACTACTCGAAATTGAAACTCGATATGCAGGACATGTGACAAAATTTTGTGTAAAAATGAGCAAAATCCATGACCATAAAATTTTTCATAGTGGACCCCAACTTTAATATGATCGAACAAGTTTGTAGAAACTGTTGTCCAAAAATCATTTCAGTAAGCAAATTTATACAGGAATATTTAAAATAGCACAATTTCTTATTTATGCGATTTAGTAATTAATCTTTTTAAATGTTTTCATTCTAACTTTTATTGCAATTTACAAAAATTTTCCAGCTTCTGGGGGGCTCTGTAGATGTTGAAATTTTCGGATGTGTGCGTGCGATGTGCGGATGTTCGCGAAAACTGTCCAGACAGTTGCTATCGGCAGTTCTTCAGAAAATTTTACGATTTGTCAGCATGGCCCTGCAAGTATATATATAGTCGTGCTCCTTATTATACAACTTCATAATACACGTACATAATGTAGACCACGGTTTTTTTCGTAAAATACTGCGTATTTACGCAGTCGAGCTTAAAAATACGCAGTCAAAAACAAAAATACGCAGCCGAAAAATTCGGTAGCAAGAATTTCCAGAGTGCTCTAAATTAATTTCTTAAGACAATTCAACGTAGTTTGGGCTCTGGCTTCTGGGGCCTGTTGCATAAAATTCAATAGTATTAACTATTGAACTATTGAACTATTAGATTTTAGTTTCAACAGTACTGAAATTCCTGTTGCATAAAACACTACTGAAATTGAGCGCTGTTGAATTTCAATAGTTCAATAGTCTAATAGTTGTAGCCGTTAACATTCCCACGACACCTATTATATGATACACACATAACCATATATGTATATTTGGACATATATATAAGCAACATAACGATAGCGATATAACTTAGGCACTTTTGCACAGTGAGAACATTTCCTTTGTTAAAATTTGAGTGTTCCCACTTCCCACAATGAAGCTGACTGAAAGCAAAAAATAGCTTTGTGTTGATTGGTTGTTATTAATTAGTTATATAATGTTTATTATTTGAGACAGTTTTGCTGAAAACCAATTTTAATTTGCCAATTCCTTTACTGCCGAAGACAAAGCCAATTCTTAAAATTCGGTTATCGATAACTTCCGTAATGTTCATGGATTTGATCCTGCATAGGCTCAAGCCAACACAATTAACTGATTTAGGCGATCATTGTCCCAGGCTGATAGTTTTTACTGTCTGAGTCAATTTCTTATTCTAATTTGGGATCACTAGAGCCCTCTCCATATCGGTGGGCGAAATGGCAGCATTGTGGAGAATAACAGCGTCGCCTATGTTTCCTATTCTAATTTGTATACTTCGTGGATGAAACACAAAACGGATATTATTACAACTGAAACAACAAACTAAGATGTCGAGAGTCAGTAAAGGAATCGAGCACTTGCAGACACTGAAGTCAAGCACACATTTAAGAAAATTAAGGTTTAAAGGAGCTCCTAATTTTCAAAAGTTTAACGACGTGGTGGATTCTTGGAATAAAAACTGGGGTCTTTTCCAAATACCCCCCCACCACTCAAAATTCTTAAAACTTGACCAATTGAGCTGAAATTTGGAATGGGTATGTTTTCGACCACGCTCAGTTCAAATAATTTTTCGGTTTCCCTTGGTCCCCCTTTGCGAAACGAAAAAAAGGAATCTCGCGAAATCGAAACATTTTTCGCTATTTGAACTCAGCGTGGTCGAAAACATGCTCATACCAAACTCCAGCTCAATTGGTCAAGTTTTAAGAATTTTGAGTGGTGGGGGTAATCTGGAAAGACAAAGGCAGACAAAAATGCAAAGAACTTAATAATCGGCTTGTTGCAGGAAATCTGACTAAAATCTAATTTGTCAAATTTACTAACGCTATTTTCATTGCCGAAACTGAAGTCAGTTACGATTTCAATCCATTCGGTGCAATCATAAGTTTATTTCAGCCAAACAATTTGTTTCTACAAAAGACAATTGCTTAAAACAGCCTAAAATGTGAAAAATTAACGACTATTGAAAAATATTTGTCCAACTATGAGTGCGCACCCACTCATAGAAAATAAAGCAAATTTCAATAGTAATAGTTCAATTGTGTTGGTTTTTATGCAACAAGCTCTATTTAAATCCACTATTGAACCACTATTGAAACACTATTAACTATTAGTTCAATTGTAGTTCACTAGTATTGAATTTTATGCAACGGAAACAACTATTGAACTGTTGACTATTAAACTATTGAAATACTATTAGACTACTATTAGTGTTTTATGCAACAGGCCCCTGGGGGGCTCCGTCCCCCAGACCCCCACTTACCTCTTCGCTTCTACATTGATCCTTCCGTCTGCAGTTGCTTCTAAACACATGTATAAATATATAATACATGCGTTGTTTTTGTTTCTATTTTGATTTGACATAGTTAACTAAAATCTTATCTCTTCTAAGACTATTTTTGTTCTATTCGTAAACTCTATTTGTCTAACCAGCAATTAACTTTACTAGTAAATTGCTCCAGGCAAAGAATTCAAAGTTTTAAGAGCAAATTTAATCAAAAATAAAAATACGCACTCGAAAACAAAAATGCGCAAAATTTACGCAGGTCCGATTTTCAAAAAAAACCCTGATGTAGACTACCTTTCGCCAATCTAAAAACACCATTCTACCATAACTGCATTGTTTCATTGAAATAAGCTGGGACGTCGAATAAGCTAAGAATATGGGTTGGTCCGCGAAGGTGGTCTATATTTGTGCGGTTTTAACCTAGTCCTCCTCTCCTGGCATTTACAACCTGCCCCTCCCATATTAACGTTTTAAAATCTAGTCCTCTGTCCATTTACAACCTAATGTCACCCATATTGCATTTTTCATGCTCCATCAGAGCATGCTCCGATGGAGCAGTTTCATTCATGTCCTATTATTTCACTTTGAAGATTCCCAGTAAACCTAAAGTGAAAATGTCAAAGTTTCATGAAAGAAACCTTAAAAATTCCGCCAATCACTAATCGTCAACCGAAAGTACGGAATAAAGAAGCTTGAAAAGTTTAAATTTCTGCCTTTTTCTCTATTCTGATGACAGAAATCCAATCCAGTACCCATGGCTTCAACAGTTTTAGTTGCTGTATACACTTATCGTATTTGTACACGTATTTGTAAATACATGCCTTCAGTTACCAGACCGTGTTGTACTTCAGCAGCAGTTTACCGCAGCACAGTCAGATGCAAACTATACTGTCAACGAAGAAAACTTATACGGCATGATTTGTAATGCTCTGCCGCATTTATATGTTAATTTCGGACGACTGCAACTTATCTGTAGCTAGTTATAGACCGTGCTGTACTTCAGCAGCACTCTACTGCAGCGCAAACTAGATGCAAACTTTACTGTCAGTGAAGGAAACTCATACGGCACGACTTTCAATGCTCTGCCGCACATGTATGCAAAATTGCGGTTTACTTTAGTAGGAGACGGGGTAGCGCCCCTCCCACTTTTTTGGTTCCCCCCCACTTTTTTGGTCTATTTTGGTACTCAAACTTAAGTTTTCAGCACTTTTTAGCATAGTTATAGCAGTAAATGTAGAAAACAGGCTATTTTTACTGTAGTTTTAACATTTTAGACCTTGCTAAGTGTTTAGCTCTCATGTTCGGACAGTTTAAAAGAGATGACCGGCACCATTTGCACTCGCCTGCGTTAACCATATAATGTACAGCTCAAAGGAAAGTTCTGAGCTTGTTTTGAGCTTATATACTAGTAAGTAACAGTACTTACCTACAATAGAGCGAAACAAACAGGAAACACACATAAGAGGCGTTACAATGGGTTTAAAATGAGGAGCCAGCAGGTCGACAAAAAATGACACATCGTTCAATACGTCAGCAAATAACCTCCATCGTTTGCTATCAGAATCGAGCTGAGTTCCTCGGGCCCAGGCAAACACTATTCGTCCAACCATACCAGTGCCATCTTTTAGCAGCCATGTTATGGTAGCTCCTGCAACCGTGGCAGTTGCGTCGCCCACACCAACTCCACTGAGAACAGCTTGCGCTGATAAAGTGCCTGAACAACAATAAAATAAAACAAGAAGAATACAAATATTTATTTTATATAAACCCTGCAAAACAGAAAACTAAAACTCTACTGTGCCCCCCCCCCCCGAAAACGTCTTCCTCTCCCGAAATCGACCACTCCCAGGATCTTTAAGAGCCCAAATTTTTGCGTTTCATATAAAAAATACACGCCAAAAATCACCAATTTTGGATCATTTTTGCGAAAAATCTTCACCACTCACCTAAAATTTCTTGGGGGGGGGGGGCGGGAACCACTCCCCTCCAGGAAAAACTCTAAGAAATATATACCCTGTTAAATATTGGTTCATCAGTCTGCCATACTCTAACAATTATATATTTCGACAAGTAGGAAAAATGCTCCTTGCTGTCGCATCTAAAATGCAATATGAGCTATGATGGTCAACATTTAAATATGTCAAGGACAAGATTTAAAACGTCTAATATGAGCCAGCATCTAAATCGGTAAAGGCCAAGCTGTAACTGGCTAATATGAGCCGCCACGTTTCTCTTGGGCTCATATTGACGCTCGCTGCCGTGGTTTCAACGGCTTGACATCACGACGACCCCTTACCATCTTGCCTACAGACTCTTTACTTTTATTCCCAATCCCAAGTCTGAACAAATCCTCACCGTCTTGCGTAATGTCATTAGCTTCAATGTTTGGTTATAGGTGTCCTGTCTGAATCTATCTTCACTAGCTCAAACACCGTATTTAAGGTATACATGTGAACACTTTAAGCAGCTAAAGTTCTCCCCTTTAATGTTGAATTAAGTGGCATATACATTTGGTATATACCAGTTTTCTAAATCATAGAAACACACTGCAAACTAGAAACAAATGCATAAAGCTCCTGTAAACCGAAATTCTTGAAGTCTTCAGTTTCGGCTTACTGTACACAGCACTTATACAACAAAATACACAGCTGATTTGTAAAAATTTGATGTGTGCTTACCCACGGATTGACTTTACTTATTGTATCAAGACCACACGTATGCCATGACAATTACGTGTACATGCGCATTTGAAAAGTGAAAACTAGTCAACTCAACTTAGTATCCTCGCGTCAATATGAGCCCAAAAGAAACGTGGCGGCTCATATTAGCCAGTTACAGCTTGTCCTTTACGGATTTAGATGCTGGCTCATATTAGACGTTTTAAATCTTGTCCTTGACATATTTAAATGTTGATCATCATAGCTCATATTGCATTTTACATGCGACTGCAAGGAGCATTTTTCCTACTTGTCCTTCTTCCAATTTTTGGGAGCGCTGCTCTTAGGCAGAAGTAGTCTGCAATTTATTACTCCCAGAAGATTCTATACTCCAAACAATGACCACTGTCTTCGGGGGTTTGACCACTGGTCAATAGAACACATATCCCGTAGCAACCAGGGATCACTTCAGCCGATTCTGAAAATATGCTTATTGAAACGAGCGCAGTCGATTTACTATATATGCCCCCAACCAAAACCCCGAAAAACGCTGTTTTAGGGGGTTGGATCACTGGTCAATAGGCCACCTAGACCATAGTGACCAGTGGTCACTTCCGCCAGTTCTGAAAATATGCTCATTGAAACGAGCGTAGTCGATTTACTATATATGGCCCCAACCAAAACCCCGGAAAACGCTGTTTTAGGGGGTTTGACCACTGGTCAATAGGCCATCAAGACCATAGTGACCAGTGGTCACTTCCGTCGGTTTCGGCGATATGCCCATTGAAACGAGCATAGTCGATTTACTATATATGGCCCCAACCAAAACCCCGGAAAACGCTGTTTTAGGGTGTTTGACCACTAGTCAATAGGCCACCAAGACCATAGTGACCAGTGGTCACTTCCGTCGGTTTCAGCGATATGCCCATTGAAACGAGCGTAGTCGATTTACTATATATGCCCCCAACCAAAACCTCCAAAAACGCTGTTTTAGGGGGTTTGACCACTGGTCAATAGGTCGCCTAGACCATAGTGACCAGTGGTCACTTACAATACGTCGGGTCTGAAAATATATATGCTCATTGAAACTAGCGTAGTCGATTTACTATATATGCCCCCAACCAAAATCTCGAAAAACGCTGTTTTAGTGGGTTTGACCAGGGGCGTATCCAGGGGGGTGGTCCAGGGGGTCCGGACCCACCCCTTTTCGGAAGATTTTTTAAAATTCCGTCTATTTTTGGCCCAAATTTGGCCATTTTTGTCAAAAAATTAGGTCCGGACCCTCCCCTTTTCAGCATGGACCCCCTCCTTTTTAAAATCCTGGATACGCCCCTGGGTTTGACCACTGGTCAATAGGCCACCTAGGCCATAGTGACCAGTGGTCACTTCCGTCGGTTTCAGCGATATGCCCATTGAAACGAGCATAGTCGATTTACTATATATGCCCCCAACCAAAACCTCCAAAAACGCTGTTTTAGTGACTTTTCCCAACTTTGACCCTGGGCGAGGTGCCACGGGACCATGCTGACCAGTGGTCACTTCGGGCGGTTTCGGCAGTATGCTCATCGTGTTCAGCGACCCCGATTTACTATATATGGGCACCACCAAATGGCCGAAAATAGCCGTTTTTACGGACTTTTCCCAACTTTGACCCTGGGCGAGGAACCACGGGCGCCATGGGGCCTGAGGATCACATCCATCGGTTTCGGCAGTATGCTCATCGTTTTCAGCGACCCCGATTTACTATATATGCGCACCACCAAATGGCCAAAAAACGCTATTTTAGAAGACTTTTTGACAATTTTCTGTGTTGGGACCTCGAAAAATTCCATTTTTGACCATCTGTAAAAATCGACCCAGAGCGAAATTCGGAAATCAAACATAAACTTGATCTGGACCATCGCTTAGATAATAAAAAATTAGCGTAGAAAAATTTTTCCTATGGGCCGTTTGAAAAATCGGTGTGCGCAAAAATCGCCCTATAAAAGTGATCGATACAGAGAAAACCCCCCCCCCCTTTTAAGGTGGTGGTTTCCTTTTGTGTAAATTTGACCCTAGAGACCTCAATTGTTTATGAAAGTAGATGAAACTTTCCAAATATGCTATTTTGGTGCTCTTTAACATTCTCGGAGTAGTCCCACATTTTTAGGTGAAAAGATGAGAAATTTTCGGTTTTTGGCATTATACTCTCAGAGGTAGTCGATACATCAGATTGGTTGTTATGGATGGAAAGAGGGTACAAAAACGAACATTTTTGCTTTTACAACCTTTGAGCTATCTCTAGTGGTTAAGTCAGTATAAGCCAAAAACGATTTTTGGGGTCAAAAAACGGCTGTTTTCGAAAAACTCAGTTTTTTCAAAATTACTGCTAAACCATACGAACAATTTTCGTTTATTTATACTCAATCGATAAGCGGTCTAATTGCCCATTTTATCAGTGCCTATTAGCTGGGCTTCGTTGCTTTAAGCCAGAGATTTGGCCGAAAAACCATTTTGGCAAAAACTGCGATTATTTTGTTTTAAACATCGATTTCTCAAAAACTTCTCAACAGATTCCGGAGATTTTCACCAGAATGAAAATTCGCACTATTGCGGAGGGACATTTTTCTTGGTTTGAGCTAAAACTTCGCCAGTTGCGAGAAAATTGAATACAAAGTTGCGAAATTTCGTGTCACCGCTCATTTGCCGGATTTTCTGGAGTATTAAGGCTTGTTGAGCCAAATCCAAAAAATGTCCCTCGGCGCATATGTCCTTCATATCATGACACAAGAAAAAATTTTGGCCGATTCTACAGTTTTGAGAAATCCATGTTCAAAAATTTTTTGTCTATATTTAGCCTGACAGAAGTCAGTATGTCAGAAAATTTTTGCTAGTTTTGTGCTAATTTTGCTTGTTTCGTACGCTCATCTGAATGTACAGATTATAAGCTTTAAAACGATGTATAAAGCTCTTTCCAACTCCCAAAATTGCGAAAGTTATAGCGTTTCAAAAAATAACGACAAATGCACTGCACAAAAGGATACCACCACCTTAAACTTGTATCAAAAGGTCGATTTTTCAAAGTTCATTCTTTCCTGGCAAGTTTGGTATCATTCGAAAGCTCTTGGCCTGGAGATTTCAAAAATGTAAACTTTAGCTCTCAACTCCCTACCGTTAATTAGTTATGGCTAATTAACAGTTTTCCTAATCCGCAAAGTACCTTTTGTAGCTCATATTATGAGGGGCGCTCAGCGCACCCTCATGATAAATTACAACACAAGTAAAAAATTTATACACACTGAAATTATATAAATTGGACAGCAAGTCATACCTAAGATACTGCTAGCGAAAGCCTGCAAAGTATCAAAGATTTGATAATCAAGATAATCATCAGTCACACTGTCAGGATATCCCTGAGGAAGAAAAAGATCCTTCAGAAACTCCAGCGCATCCAAAGACTTGTTAGATGGATTAGGTAACTTCTGAACCTTTACATAACCAAGACCAGAGTCCAGTACAGAAAAACAGTGCACTCTATTTCCAGATCCGTATCTCTCTTGAATCAATACAGTACTGTCTGTACGCTCAAATTCTACAGGCATTGTCAACCTCACCTAAAACAAAACGTGAACTTTTTATACAAGAACCAACAATGTTCCTTCTTAAAATATATACATGAGTTCTCACAGGCAGATTGTACAGACATATAGTACTATATTATATATACATATTGTACAGACAGAAACTAAAGGCATGAGTAGCGTTCGCGCTGAGGTTGTAAATATACTAGGGATGCACCGGGGCTTGGCCCCGGCCCCGGTACATCTCTAATACGTATACTGAAATCAAGGAAAACAAGTTGTAACCGCTACATATATATATATATATATATATATATATATATATATATATATATATATATATATATATATATATATATATATATATATATATTAAAGTTGGAATTAAAGTAAAACTTGAAATCGCCCTCCCCACCCCAACAGGAGTCACCCCAGACCCATGTCTGACCCCCCCAAAACTTTCTATTTTTATGCCAAAAATCGCATTTTCAGCCATTGCTGCTAATGCCGAAAAACATGAAATCATCAAAAGGAGAATTAGTGTTGTAGACCTAGGCGAAAAAAGTGGGGGTGGGGAGATTGGGGGGGGGAATCCTGGCTTATTTTTAGGCAAAAATTTATGGGGGGGCTTCATGGGCCCCCCCCCCCATCGATGGGGGGCATATTTTGGAAAAAATTTTCAAATTTTTGCGGGGTTTTCGTGTAAAAATGTGTAAAAATCGCTATAAATTACTAATTTTAAGTGGTTTTTAGGCTAAAATAGTGAAAATTTCGTTAAAAATCCGGCGAAGCCGAAAAAATTTTTGAAAATTTAGGGTAAAAATGGTAAAATTTGGCAATTTTTGGGGTTATGGGGGGGAGGTCGGAATTCATGGGGGGGGCATTTCATGGGGGGCTCCTCGGATGGGGGGGGAGGTCGCCAAATGCACACGAAGCCCTTTTCCAGAAAACAATTGGAAAAAATTGAATTTTTTCCGATTGTTTTCTAATTGTTTTCTGCAGTTGACAAATATTTTCTTATTGTTTTCAAATTACTTTCTACTAGTTTTCTAAAATAGAAAACAATGGGAAAATATAGTTAATATTTTTCCAAATGTTTTCTAATTGTTTTCATATAATTTTCCAAATAAGAAAACAATTAGAAAAGAATTTAGACATTTTTTCCTATTGTTTTCTAATTGTTTTCCAGTTAGAAAATAATCCGAAAAATATATAATTTTTTCTAGTTTTTTTCTATATGCTTTCTAGCATTTCGATGTAATATCAAAATAAAAGTGAAAGTGGGGGTTGATGATTGGAATAAATTTAAGGAGGGTGTGGGGGTGTCTCTTAGTCAAACATGAAACAAGAGAGGACTTGCTTAATGCTTGCCAACCGATTTGGGGAGGGAAATGGGATAGGGGCAACTGAAATTTTTTATATTGACGAAAAGTTGGGTTCTCAGTCAAAATCAGTTATTTTAATTTACCAATTGTTTTGCATTGTTTGTTTGTTTTCAACTTTGAATGAAGTTTTCTTATAGAAAATATTAATGTTTCGTAAATGATTCCAATATTTGATTATAAATTTAATGATAGCGAATATAATTTGTTCTACAGTTTTTTCAATTTAGGATCGCGCAAAAAATCCCGTTGCAAAAATTTTGTTGGGGGAATTGGTAAGGTGTTAATAATTGTCCCCCCACCCCTTCCAAACCCATGACAGCTGCATTGGGTTTTAGCAGGTTTTGTCACATTTAGGTCATTTTATATATATGCACACACACATATTTATATATATACATACATATGCATCATGCCCGCACCCAGAGGGGGGGCGGTTCAAGGGGTCTTCTAGACCCCCCTTTTGGGATGACAAAATAAAAAATTTTTGCTATTTTTATAGCAAAAACAGCTCTTTTTAAAAAATTTCGCGCCGTTGGCGCGATAATTTACTTTTTGAAAGAAGTATATAAACATCCAATGTACGATTTTTGGGCAAAAACTCTTCAACTACTGGGGGGCTGGCTCGGCCCCCCGTTGTGTTTTACCTTGGCTTGTACCCCCCCCCCTTTTCAAAATCCTGGGTGCGGGCCTGATATGCATATATATGCATGCATATATATATTATAGGGGGGCGCGAGAGCGACCCCCTATAATATGGGTGTAAAAGGCGCTGCGCGGCCCTTTGAGACTCGTTCGAGCACCGTGCCAGCTCAATACTGAACGAAACTCGGCAAGTTTGGTATCGTTGGAATCTACACGACGAGTACAACACGTTGCAAAAAAGTTTTGGTCAAAATTTTCAACTTTGAAAATTTTCGCTTCCGGACAAGTTAGGTCCGTTTGTTTTTTTTTCTGTGTAAGTCACGCTTGGAAAAATGCAATTTTGTGCAGAGGTGTTTGAAAGATGTGGACGTTTTCAGCCGGAAAGGTTTATATTTTCTGAATGCCGATATGGTCCCATGTGCCCCGCGCTATATTTTTTCGCTGCCCGGCCCGGCGTGCCACCTGTGCGGCCGGCCAAAAGTGGCCAAACGGCGTTTTTGGTCAAAAAAGGCCAATTTTGTGTCACGGCCACAGGGCCCAGGGAACAAGTTAGAGAGACGCGACTTGCTGCATAAGAAACTTTGGGATGGGTAGCGTCAAGGCCGCACCCAGGGGGGGGGTTCAAGGGGTCTAGACCCCCCCTTTGGGATGACGAAATGGAAAATTTTTGCTATTTTTATGGCAAAAACAGCTATTTTTAAAAAATTTTCGCGCCGTCGGCGCGATAATTTAGAAATTAACGTCCAATGTACTGTTTTTGGGCAAAAATGCAAAAATTTTCAAGTTCTGGGGGGCTCCGCCCCCCAGACCCCCCGTTGCGTTTTACCTTGGACCCCCCCTTTTCAAAATCCTGGGTGCGGGCCTGGGTAGCGTGTCATAACGTTGGCCGATTTTTGATTTAGGTCCTGGACCGTTCTGGCGGCCGGTCCAAAGTTAGTCGGTCCAAACGGCCATTTTCGAAAAATTTCTAAGTCCCAACTCTACAGAAGATAGTCAAAAATAGGCCTAAATATGCTGTTTTGAGCCATTTAGTGGGACGCATATAAGGGTTATTGGGGTCGCTGAACACGATGAGCATAGGCGCAGCGCTGTGCGGTGCTGCTATCGTGCTGTACTATTATGCAGCAACCATAGCACGCTGTCTGTAGACTTACTGTAAACGGCTAAACATATGAAACTTCGTGAAAATTGTGTCTGGAGAAAGGGGTACTGTAGCTATGTTAGTTGGTGCACTCTCTAGCTTCCACCGTGCTGTATGTGCTGCCCCAAACACAA